>JAQGAB010002813.1:0-11017 GCA_034696565.1 Isotomurus graminis
AACCACAATAAAATCTACGAGTCTTTATACCTTGTGTTCAACTTCAAACATTTCTAAAATAAATACATAAGGTGTTAATAGTAAGAACCCAAAGTGAAAGCTTAAGAGAGGCCACCCAATTTTGAGTCTTAGTGAATATATCTTGAATAATACTGTGAGAGAGAAAGTCGGCTTTCCCTCGTCTTAATTCGCATGCTTAAATAATGCGTTCGAACTTCGAAGATGACAAGCTGTCAGGAAAGATGAGTGACTAACAAATTTCTAATTATTTGTTCGTCTCAAGGAACATCCATGGGTCTTGATTCCTGACACTAAAGTACGACATTTCGTGCTGGGATCTTCTCTTTAAATTTCCTTAATTTACTTCTGTTCTGCATGGAGCACGGAGACGGCAACAAAGCTTACTATTCTAATAATAATAAAGCAATCGTGTCAGTTGTCTATCTATTGAGAAGAGCAGCCCACAGTTGATTCTAAATATGGAGGTAGGCGTGTAAAATATGTTTATAACTTAATTTCCAGTAAAGAAATGCAACCAACCAGTTTAATATTGCGTAACACCTAAGAGCACAAAGCTAGCTTTCAACCGTGAAATGGGTTAAAAAGCACGAAATCTCTCAAAGACACACTGCAAGCAATGTTATTGATTCTTAACCAAATATTAGTATTCATCCTCACTTATAATCCCTTTCAGGGGGAGACAGTATACCAGTCATGTGCACACAACGGGACGGCCTAAGATTTTATATTATTTAACTATGTACATGCTATAGAAAGTCGTTTAATGAAATATTTTTAACTCAAACATTGGGTTAACTAGTTGAAACCTGTCCACTACAAGTGATTGCAATGTACCATAAAGAAAGCGATTTAATAACAGTATCACTTAAGTCCCTTAACTCACGGTAAGTGACAAAATGTTGTGTGACTATGAACAAGCGATTCTGGAAGTGGTCAGCAGGTCATGAGGGTAAATTTGCGTAGGTGACATTGATTAATAGAGACAATATATGACACACTACTGAAGTATGCTTCATCACTTATCCTTAATACTTAAAGCTCCCATTTGGTCAAAATTGAAACTATTTTATAAGCAAAGAGTTAGCATAATTACCAGGAAATGAAGCAGACACACGCGTCTTATTTTGTTTCTCTATTGGAGAGACTGTCACTATTGGAGTAAATCTACGTGATTCATTGTAAATTAAGTCAGATAAATTTATGGCATGGATTTGGATGTCTTTGAGTCTGACATTGATTGCATTATAAATGATAGTGTAACATCACATGTAAACACGAGCTTTAATGGTTTGAACATGTTTTATTCATCGGGAGGTTTAGAGCAGATCAGTTACTTTCCTGTAAATCGCCATTATCAAATCAAAATCAGGGGGATCAGCTTTGACGATAGGTTTGTGCGACTCGCTTAATTCTAACTCTCAGCCTTCACCAAGAGTTACGATTCAGTGATGCGACTGAATGGTTTATGTTGTTCCCACCGAACAGTAGTTGACATGATGAACATGGAAACTGGAGACGAAGCACACACTCCCATACACATGGCTCAAATTTCACAGACGATCTGGGATATGTGTGGAACAATGGAGTAAGCTTAAGTATAAAAATTCATGAATTTTACTTTAATGGAGAGTCACGAAAGTGTTTCTGAACTTGCTACAAGTATGTAAAACACAGTGACAGTGGTACTTTAATAAGTGCCCAGTTGCATTATCTGCCTAATAAGAGATCGATCATTTTGTATCGTATTCACTTATTATCACTATGAGTTTTAGGTTAAGCTAATCCCTCCCGAGGAATGAGTCAAGGTCCACAGATAACTCGTATTTAACTACGTTCACCACACTTTTTCAATATTTGCTTAAACAGATTATCTTAGAGTCTGTCCGAGTTAAGCTGTCTAACTTTGTCAATGTGTAGAAGGGACAGGGATGACCTTGGTTATGACAATACTCGCAGTACTTTAGCTATACATAGGATCTTATTTCCAGTGACTTCCTTACTTGTGGAACTCTGTGTTAGTGTAAAAGTGCAGTGGATTCTTAAGGCAGTGCAGTATAGAGTGCAGTTTTAGGTGGATTTCTATGAAAGTCGTAAAACCCCGATTGTAGTCACCTAGTCCCAATTTCCTGAGTTTGGTTGAAGATGAGTTCCAAAAAGGAGGTGAAAACGTGCAACTCTGAGAATGAAAGGTATGAAGGATATTATAGAGTGGAATTGATTCGAAAGGGATTGCATTATCGTTAAGTCTCGCAAACTATTTCTAGTAAGCACTTGGCTCTCTTGGGTCCAGAAGAAATCGTTCTTGAAACAGATGAGGAGAGAAAGACGAGGAAATACTCCCTTTGGATAATGTATTTTACGACATTTCTTCAATCTATTGGAGGATCTATTGTTGTTACAGGAATGTGGCCTTATTTGCAGCAGGTACTTTCTTTGACCAGTTTCTTCACCTCAGTTTCCAGTTATTTGTCATGAATGACTGCCTCAAGTGTGAGAGTGCCCTTTGAAGTAACCTGGATTCTTTGTCACTGAGAAAGTGTGGTTACCTTTCCGAAAATCGAAGGGTGCGAATTCAAAGTTTAGCTAGCTAAGATGAATGAGAGAGGATTTCGTTATTTGAGATTGTTATCAGAAAGGAACATTTCCTGACCTAGAGTGATTATTTCCTTGAGTAAATTGTTTAGACTTGCAGAAGGTAGATTGTAGCAAAATGTACAGCAGAAAGCAAGATAATATTGAGAAGCTTTGCGTGTAGTTTAATTTCCGAGGAAAGTTAATGCGTTACAAACATTCAGCTCAATCTCTTTAACTTTTATGAATGCACGAGTGTCTTACAAAAGGTCTGAAGCAACTTAAATTTAAATGTGAAACGAACAGTTGGACAAAAACACAGACAAGGAATGGTTTGGCTGGGTCGTCGCAGCGAATCCTCTTGGACAATTGATTTCCTCTCCACTAATTGGATGGGTTTGCAATCGTCTGGAAGCTACAAGAAGTCCGTCTATATTTTGTCTCATCGTCTTCATTCTCTCTAACTGTTGGTATGCCCTTCTCCCATTGCATGCGGATGGGGCGAGTTGGTATATTCTCATTGCCAGGTTCCTCGTCGGTGTCAGCTCAGGTGCGTACCTTTCTCTTGGCACACTCTTCTAGCTCTTATCCTGCTTTCTCTGTTATGTGGAAGTGAAAAGATTAACATTAAGTAGGTTTCAGTAAAAGGTAGAGAGTTTGGAGGCTGAGAAAGATCAAGAAATGGCTAAGGGTTACTGACTTTCTAGAAAAGTGGAAATGTTAGAGGGTGACCACACGTCTCACAATTAGTTGCACATCTGGAACAGAATTAGAAGAGTATAGTTTGTCGTGAAATGAAGATTTAAATTCATAAATGAGTCGATTGTGATTTAATTTAGTGGGACTCAACAGGGAGAATATGATGGGATGTTAATGTCAGGGTTTGTGTAGCACCGAACTGAGCTGCCGGTATGGCGAGTGAGCAAGTAATGTATGATAGCTGAGAAGTATATTTTACTGTCAAAATGGCAGTGACCAAGAAAGGTCTCAGTGGTGATTTCAGGAGGAACGGAGTAATTTAAATCATTTAAAACATGAAGTCACTTAAGTTTAAGACAGATGGGAATGAAACATCGGCAATCTATGATGTTGGTTGTTGTATTTCAGGAAGCATTACGGCCTGTAGAACCTTCGTGACACAAGGGACACTGCTGGCGGAACGAACTGCTTCTATATCTCATCTGTCGCTGTCTCAGGCCTTAGGATTTGTTTTGGGACCGGGTAAAATACTACAACTCTCGTGATGTCTTCCTTAGAATCACAGCTTCACGCTTTTCGTATTCAGTTAAACTCTACTACGACCACCACCATGATCTTCGCTGACTGAACAAACTAATCCAACAATACGTTTGTGTACCAATCTACCCACTAAATCTTTCTCCCTTACCTTTTGGTTGAGTCAATCTATAAATTTAATCTTTGGCTTCCCCTTCCCTTGTATGGGAGAAAGTAGATTCTCTCGCTTGTCTTTTCACTCCTCTATCTTCGCACTTTAGTAGATCAACGAGATGACTCGTGTACAGTTATGCGACTCCACCTGACTATTTTGGTGACTATATAGACAACCTCAAACGGCTCATTCAGATTCGCTTTATTTCAAAAAATCCCCAAGGACTGTCGTCTCCCTTGCTTGACAAATTCCTTTCATTTAATTGGGCTTTCTTTTTCATCTTTAAATCATTCTTTCTTCAAATATACTTAGGGGAAAAGACTTTTTCTTGTCTAAACTTCTCCATGTACAAAGGTATCTTTTGAAAAGTTTACTTTCTTCTGTAATAATGTAACAGTTGGTCAACTCGCTCTGAAACCGCTGGGGAGAGAGGGATTCGTTATCGGGAGTCGACTTCCAGTTAACATGTACACTGCCGTGGGTTGGCTGACTGCCACCTTGGGACTAATAAACCTGATATTTTTTCATCCAAAATTTTTTCACGAAAGCGACATCGCCATTAGAGAAGCTCAGGGGATAGCCAAAATTTCCAGTAAAAATGGAGACATTTCCACAACTTACAACAGTTAAGCTCGCTCTAAATCAAAATATTACTATTGTATGGGGACCCACAGATGATTTTATGCAATGAATTTTTTATGCTTTCTACCTGGGCGTCTGTCTACAGTGGACAAAATTGCAGTGAACATCAAGCCTGACTACGTGGGAGTCATGTCCATAGTTTTCACATTTTTCATTGTCTTCTTTAACTTTGTCTTATTAGAAACGTGAGTGCGTCACTGAGACTTTCTCAGAACACCTCTTCATTAATTACCCACGTATAAACAAAGAAGAGAAATCTCAATGTGAATTCTAACGTAACAAAGTCTCCTTGTAATTTTGTTTGCAGGCTCGGAACTCCCGTGTCTATTGACCAGTTTGGGTGGAGTGATGAAAAAGCAATTACCGTTGTGGGATTGACTATGATTATTTCATCAGTTGTATCTACTTCTTTGTTTTTCCTCATACCGATATTAGCAAAGATTCTAGACGAAAGAGTACTCCTGATTGGATTCGGAATTGTGCCCATGATTATTGGCAGAGTGTTCTTTTTCCCGTTTGAGGACAAGGTAATTATGAATTTTTGATGTGTCTGTGTTGATTTGCTCTACGAACTGTAAAAGTATAAAACTGGTGTGCACGCAACGTAGCTACTTCACATACATGTGAATCATGCAGAGAGAAATTTGGAAAGATTTTAGGAAAGCATAAAGAAATTTCTGCACCACCTTATATAATATCTATCCCAAGTCTAAACACATTTATTGGACTGCTTTACCAGAATGGAAAACTGACTAGGGTATGGGTAGGAGTTAGTAATAAATTTTAGTCAAATTAGTGCAGTAGCAGCAGGTTAAATCAATGAACTGTTGGCACAGGAAAAACAATCAATGCAAGAAGTTACTATTAGCAGCCTTAGCATGCTGATTAAAATTTTGGCAAACACACCTGCGATTGACTTTCTTGGTGTTATTGGTTTCTCTAACTGAGTATATATAGTTTTATCTCATGGACAAGGTGGTATCCTATTAGGAGAGATTCTAATCGATATTCCTTGCGTATGAATGTTCCCAGGATCAGAAACATAGGTATATAGGAAGTAGGTCATAAGGAAGGGTGATGAGCGTGTGGTAGAATTTGTTTGAGTATCAGTTTGATATAATTAGGAATGAGTCATTACACTACAATCAACATTATTGATATTTTTTACACCTATCCACCTGTACGAGGCACGCCAGTAAGCAGCAACAGTGTAGTCATGAATCTAACAACTTGATGAATTAAAGTTGGTAGGACAAAAGTTCAACGGCATAAAGGATTATTATGGGCTATTATTCTTGTGAGCTACGATAACGTGGATGCAGATATACTGTTTTCTGACTAATTGTAAAATTATTTTTTCTAAAAAAGACAGCTCCTATGAGACGTTATGGATGTCTTGTATCTGAAGGAGCTGAGATTATGCTTGAGGAGGAATCCTGCGAACAAGAAGGCCACAAATGGATGATAATTGATCACGGATGTCCATCTTCACAGTCATGGTGCTTGACTATTCCAGCTTTGGATCCTATAATTGTTGCCATCGGATATGCAATATGCACACTCGGATTTCCATTCTGTATTGCATTAAGCCAAACGATTTTTTCAAAGATAATCGGACCTAGACCTCAGGTTTGTATGAAAATTGAGTTTACATAATTTCCCAACAGTAATAGAAGTATAAAAATAGCTTTGTTTGAATCACAGGGTCTTTGGATGGGAGGTCTCACATCGGTGAGCAGTCTGTCCAGAGTTATTGGTCCAATTTTTGTAACGTACATATATACCAAATTTGGAACGTACGTTACGTCAGGAACTGCTTTAGGCTTAATGGTTCTAATCTTAGTGCTTCTGTTATCAACTTACAAAAGACTTGTGCCACTGGTTCCTGGAGGTAAAGTACCCTCTGCAACAGATCCTTGAGTTTTTGCCTCATATTTGTTTTTTTACCTTTTAAGATATAATATATGAATACTTGTATTTTAATGTTGAGCCTTAAATGGCACTTACGTATTCTTAACGACTTTTGAGATTTTCAAATGCCAATATTTGTTGAATTTTAATGAAGTATTTGAGTAAATGTTTCTTAATAATATGAACAGTTCGATATCGTGCATCTTCATTTAAGAATTAGGCTTGAGTACTTAACACATACTTTATTTGGATAATTTATGGTAAGGGAAATACAGGAAATTGGTGAATACGAACTTTATAGTCTTAACAAGTGTGATTGTTTCATTTTACTGAGTTCTGAGTTAACGACTAAATGTAATGTCTGAGTACAGGTCGATGATTTAGTGCTTCATTTAAAACTGTGAGAAATAATAAATAAAACTGAAATGATACTTATAATAGTAGAATACATTTCTGAAAAGGCTAAGTTTCAGGATTATCAGGATATTCTACTAGTTGACAAGGAATCGAGATATCTGGTACAAGGTGAGGATACCCGTGTTGAATTTGGACTACATTTAAAATCTGTAACACACATGCATTAAAGCAACCCTATATATGAAGTTTAAACCTCTAAATAAAACTCACTGAGGGGGTTGACACATAAAAACTTCACTAAACTAAACAATCATTATGAAATACTCTCTGGATCTAATCAAGCCTTCCGTATTGAAGTCTAAAGTAAGTGTTGTATCTTCTTTCACTTCGTCTTTCAAATGTCCTCACATTGAAGGTATTTCTTATTGCTAAAAACTATAGCCATATAACCAGTAGAAGGAGCACGCAGCACTAAATTGTTTGTACGAAAATGTCATGGCTTAATATTGCTGGCGACGTCTGGCTCGTTGTTTGTCAAATCGGAGTTCCATTTCTTCCAGAACTTTTGGTGTGTATCGAACAACTAATTTTACAGATCCTTGTGCTGCCTTTAACAATTCCACGGCTTTTTCATGGTTTTCCCCATCAACCGACTGAAACACGAAACACAGTATTTACGTTCTGGAACTGGTTTATATGTATAAAATTCGAAATTCTGCTCACCACTCCGTTAACTGAGAGGAGTTGGTCTCCACGTTTAAGTCCTCCGTGTCTGTCAGCCACTCCTCCAGGAATGATTCTGGAAATGTAAATGGGAGAGTTTTGTTCTTTGCCCCCCATAACGTTGAATCCAAGTCCTTCCTCGGTTTTAGGGAGTTCCACTACCCGTGGATGGGCGTGGCCCTCCGACGCAGCAAACGCTGCGACTGTAGCCTTAGCAGTGGCAGACGCACGAATGTCCGGAGACCCTTGGATGTCCACCGTCTCGTAAACATGTTCGTACACTTCGCGCACTGCGCTGAAAAAGTCGCTCTGCAATACTTTCTGCAACGCTGCTAGTTTCGTTGCTGGAACTTCACCACTTTTCTGAAGAATCTCTAGCAGCTCCACTGCTCGTTTAACGTCTGAATTAAAAAGGAGAATTTAAATACATCAGTACAGCCAGTATTTTGTATTAGTTAGTCCAGTTCAGTTGAAGATTAAAGATGAGCGTTTATAAGTCAGGTACAAAAAAGGAACCTCTTTTAAAAGATGTCAACTTGTCTCTGAGTTTTAAAGAAATATCTTGTGAATTTTTTGACATAAGAAAAATATTAACAACTTAACTGTCGACCAGTACAGTGAACCATTATTAGTTAATTGTCGTTGAGCTCCAGCTTTTACTACCAAACTGACATTTATAATACTAGGAATAAAACACGTGAAAACTACTCTCTTTAAAAATACACAGTAGAAATACTCAGGTTAAAAGTTACAAGGGAAAAACAATGGGATCAATTAAAATCAAATATAAAATATTTAAAAACGTGTTACCTTTGGCAAGCGAAAGTTGTTCCATTTAGAAGTGTGTATTGCCTACACGGCTTTCAAATATTTTAACTTTTTAGTGAGAATAATATTTCTGGTGATGAAGGGATTGTTTCAAAATGTACCAAGTGAGGTTGGCATAAGTTAAACGATTAATTAGGTAGGCCAGACTCAATTGAAAGATTAGCTTACTAATAAGTCAGGCAGTTTGTTTTATTTGTGTTTTGAGTCCTACTCAATCTGCAGTATTGGACATTATAATATTACACCCAAAGTGTGTTGGTGGTGGTGTTTTAGTGTTGAGAGTTGTTGGTTGAGGTGTCCCTGTATACTGTCTATCTCAAATTCTCATCTCCCAACTCTCTGCAGTGAATCGAATCTCAGGCTATAGTGAAAGGCTGAATAGTCTTTTGTACAGACGAGTCAACCCTTTCACAAGAAGTTGTAAAATGGTGAGGAAAGGGTGGTGGTGTTAGAGGCTAGAAAGCTTAAGCATATAATAGTATAAAGGTGGACTGCTCTATAAAACTGTACTACAGGGTGTGGGGAAAGTTCATTCATTCTCTCGGATGCTTCTCGCTCAGACATTTCAACTTTCTCTATGAATTATTTTATCAAAGACATAGAATTATGAAGATGAAATATATTCTTGTATGGCTAAAGATTGTATATTATTGTTATATGCGTGTTTAGAGATTAGGAATTGTGGAGACTTACGAATAAAGCATTTTCTTTGACTAGAATAATGTAATGATACAGTTATACAGTTAAGTTATTTATGTAAGAACAATGTAAATGATGCCGTGTTTTTCTTTGTGGTCATCAAACATTATTTCTGAAGGTGGAAATTTTGATTCTTAGGATTCTCAGAGAGATGAGCAAAAGCTACTTTCTCCATTCTCCAAGCCTAATGGACTTAATGTTAGGTTGTATGGATTATCCTTACCCCGAATGAGTTCGGTTCGGAGCACATAGACAATGCGCGATCCCATTCATCCAAAGGAGGAAGCGGAAACATCCACCCATGATGCATGAGTTGTAAATTAATTACATGAGATGAATTCATAAGATTCTATTACTTGAAACCACATTGTAATTTGAGTACACGATACATTTTACAGCGAACAATAAATTAACAAAAAACTGTCCCTAGGAACATTACACGGTTTGTTAAGTATTTACAAAGTTCTAATTGAACAGGGAACAGGAATACATCTCCTTTAATTTTCACTTAACTAGCCAGAATAAATCCAAACTACCATGGTTTTTGGACTTCCTGTTTACGGGTACACATACATATATATATCAGCACGAGTCATACAAAAATATCACCTAACAAATCATACCTTGATTTTAATCCTGTCCTTATACTAGTCAGTGGTACTTGATCGTACGTGAATTGCATATTGCCTACTGTCAAAAATGTAAGGCATACGAAGAACATTATATCAAAAATTAGTCATAAGTCCATGTGAACACATATAAGACTAAATTATAATCGTGACATATATGCGGTCTACTTGCCCAAGAGATTCTCAATTGACGGGTACATCCACTCGGTCTCTTCGATGTACTCCAATTCCTTACGAAGCTCAGCTAGTCGTTTCAAATGATCAGCGTTTTCAATCTTGCGTTTGTTGCTCTCTGCCAGTAAAATGTTGCAATACTTTGAATACATCTTTTCATCCATGGGATTCGGATTAGAAGACGCTGCTTTAGATGATGAAGACGATGTCGACTGTGCGGGAGTTAGAGTAGCAAGTCTGTGACGACCAAGTGCATTTCCAAAGGGGGTGTTGCCTGAGCTCGAAGACGACGAGGAATTTGTGGGAAGCAGTCCTCTTCCTGCTGATGATGATCCCTCCGACATTTTCCTCGCCTCACTAAGATCATATTAATTCAAAATCGGTGTAGTACACAATTATAAAATGGACGTCATTTGTAGAAGAATGTGGTCCCTTTTGTGGGAGTCTTTTAATCGCCCTGATAAACATTCCAAACACTTACCTTTACAAATACCAAATGTCCACTCTCCTCTGCGTAGAAAAGAAGCTATAAGCTTCTTTAAAACGTCTTGCCGTCCTATCAACTAAAACCCACATCAATTCGTAAAATATCCACTGATCACGAGCGACATATTAAAAGAAAAATAAGGTTTAAATTACTTGCTAACTTTTTAGAAACTCCGAGCATCCGGAATTAATGTTTATTAATTTATTATCAGAGAGAAAACTGTTTAAGAGTGAAAGTGAAAATAGCAAATTCGGTGGGGATCGCATGTGGAGGAAGAAGAAGAGAAAGGCGGGAAAGTGAGAGAGGCTCAGGTCGGTCTTCTTCTCTTCTCGCGATGGCCCCGGTGGGTTTCTTCCATTAATTTTCGACCCATACGTCTAAATTTTTAGTGAATTTAATAGTCTGTGTGTAAAACTTATCAGTCAGCTTAGTTTTGACAGTTAGTTAGTCAAGCGTTGTGTGATATATAATTAAAATAAGGAGCAACATGGCCGGAGTGAATCAAACAGGAGGGTTATTGACGAAACAGTTTTTTAGAAACACGAGGTTGTCCTATTGTATGAGTAGTAAACAATATTCGAATGC
>JAQGAB010002814.1:0-11016 GCA_034696565.1 Isotomurus graminis
CCTCTTTATAACGTGGAATCCCCAAGTTATATTTCAATAAATAATTCCTTTTATTATGTACTACTTCGTGTGCTAATTGGGAACATTTATTATCTTGTCACTAAATACGACGAAGTCTACCCTCCTGCGTTGTCATCCCACAGGACGCTAGGACATCATTCAGCCCAGCAGAACCTAGCCGTTACAAGTGATATTCATCCATAAAATAAATTGTGACTTGAGAGGACCCGAGAGCCGAGTTAGTAAGTTGAGTCTTTAAGTAATAAGTCGACCTGCTGCTGGTGTGACTTTGACTTTACTTTAAGAACGGACAGTTTGTGCAACGGAAAGAAGTTTCTTTCTTTTGAATAACTTATCATCTTTCAGTAGCATTGTGTCTTGGAGAAAGACAGTGAAGGACGGGCAGATATGATATTATACAGGGAAGAGTTGGTACGCGTTGGAGAGAACATAATACTAATAGGAGTACAGGGGAAGGGAAAGTAGTTGTGTCTGTTCTTTCGTGATGGTGGTAGGGTGTACTTCGCTCACTCACTTTAACCCGTGGGACTTTCTCCAGCCTTTGGGCTCTCCGTATTTCCTATTCTTTGAGCCATCACTATCACCACAAGGCAAGACTCTTGTTCCAAGTAGGGCAGAAGGAAAGAGGAAATCTCGTGTATGAGACTCTTGCTTTCTACTTTTTACATCAGAATCAATGTGCAATTATCGAGGAAGGAACGGAAGGCATTAAAAGAGCGATAAATCATACTCCCATGCGTCGTGCTTTCCTTAAAACGAAGGCACATAAAGTGTATGTGTAGAGAAGACACCCAGGGAGCAATAGAAAAAGTATAGAACGGGTTGTACTCAAGAAGGAAAGGTGATCTTTCCTGTAATATGGGAGGTGGAGTACGTCCCACATTTAACATTTAGTTGTGAGTGAAAGCGAATCTTTCTTTGGTTTTGGGTTCCTCTGCCAAAATAGGGTTTTTATTCTGATCGAGTAGAAAAGAAGATCCGTGTTGAGAAAGTTAAGAGTTGGAGAGTTGAGAAGTTAGGAACTGGTAGGTACTTTCAGAGCTACAGAGGATAAATTACACGAAGGGAAATGTGAGATTATTCCAACGAGTGTTTTTACTTAAGCGAAGAGTTTGTAGGTGGACACATGAGACTATGGAAGCTTTATCCATGTTACAGGATATCAGAGAACACGGAGAAATGGTTTTTGACGTGAATTTTGTGTTCTGTGTAGATTGACGGACAAGAAGAGAGATCACTTTACTCATAGAGAATTCTTGACTTAATATATTACGACACATCCTCTCACTGAGCTAAGGAATGATCTCATCATCCAGTCAGATGAGCGATTGGAGTGGAAGTCGATGATCAAATATTTACTTAACACTTGAAGCTGACCTTATAACCTTTTGGGAATTTGAGAACTAAGAAACAAGTAATTGGGAATTGTACAGAGAGACCGAAAGGTGAGTAGTTCAGAGGAACTTTCCAAAGCGTAATTTATGTTTCATTGGACTACTGGATTGATGGATTCATTTGATATTTCAGAGGTTCAGAGGGAAAGAGATGCATAAATTATAATCTGTCGTGGAGAAACTTTGGAAGGATGGAAAAGAGAGCTGCTGAGGGAAGTTGAAAGTTGGTTGAGTGTCAGTCTATCACATCATCATCGTCTTCTGTTTGGTTCATTTGGTGAATAAAACAAAGTTAAAGATCGAGGGATCCTAAAATCAAGAATTGAAGGAAACCTGATCTGCTCTGGTGAATTTGTGGAGTTTGTGCCAAACTTTACACTCAAAGGATTTGTGATTTTACAAACGCCAGACTAAGTAAAATCAAGACTACTAACTATTTAGACAAGTTTATGGAGAGAAGGGAATTGTAACACAACGCTATTTAGAAGGACTTCTCCCAGTGTCATCGGACCTTTCTCCGGAAGCCGAAAGTTGCCTTATACAAAAGCCAAGGAGAAGAGAGTAGATAAAGTCTACCGTCAACCGTCTCGCTGAGTTTGGAAGATTTATAAATGCAACAGAGTACAAGAACTATATACTGAAGCAGTGCGGTGAATGAAAGATTACAAGAACAAAAAGGGAATGAATGTTGTTGCATTTAGTGAGAGATAAAGACCCTTTCTGGCTACTTCCCTACGAGCCTTCATCATTATCAGTGGATCTACAGGATCTCCGGTTACCATACTTGCTCTTCCCATTAATTATCATCACCGGGTACGCCTCAACTTGGCTCCTCTTCATTTTGTGGGATTTATCGTCTACAGCAAGAGATTTACAAGTGGAACAACTGGATTTGCACGAGTTTATGTGGAACTTGTGAACTCCAGGAGGAACCGCAGGAACAAATTATAAAATAAAACTCAAAATAGCACATCGAGCAATTCGAGAGATGGGCGACCTAAAGATTCCCATGAGGGACGAAGTTGAGCCGACTGGGGCTGTTAAGTGGTCCGACATGGACTTGACTAACTTGGATCTAGCCACATACAGCTTTACCGCAAGGAATTTCGACACGAGCCCGTTCCCAATCGATCCTGTAATTAATAGCAGAGTTGCTTTGTGGTACGTGCAAAAGTTACATTCAGGGTTTGCAATAATTATTATCGCGTTTTGTGTGTCACATATCTTACTCTTTTGTAACTATCTACGTGCTGGTGTGTGAGTAGTGAGTTGTGACCTCCAAAAAGTCCCAACGAGTACACCTACTTTTTTTGATACCAAAATACCAACAAGTCTTTGGACTGGTTTTTGGAATCATTTGGGAACACGAAATCATGTATAAAATAGTAAAGGAGCAATAGAGAAAGGAACACTGAGCATCGGTAGAAAGTATTCATAGAGGAATGTATGGAAAGAACAAGGAGAGAGTTTTGCCTATTGATTTTTGTCCTTTCACTTTACTTACTTATCATGACGAGAAACTAGCAGTGTGTCAAATATATGTGAAGTGTGAGTCGTAAAAGTACTTGAATATGTCAGTTATGCTACGGAGCACTACAAAAAAGTCTGTCCAACCTTTTCTATAGGACTTCTTGTAAGAGAAAATGCACTTGTAATCGTATACAAGGTAATAATAAATGGAGAGAAAAGTGTTCATAAAAAGTGATAGGTTGGCAAATGAAAGACTTGAATTATTAATGAGACATGTACATATATATAGTTATTCTTGAGCAAATAGAAAAAGACTTACACACACACACGTAAGACGCTTGTGTGTTTTGTGTGAGGATATTGAGACAAGTAGAAAGTTGGAGTGAGGAGTGTAGTCAGAAGTTACTAATTTTTAGTCTACGGAGAGTAGTGAAACAACAAATATGGGGACACGAACTACCAACGAATGCATCAATATTTTATGGGGGATGATGATGAGTTATGTGTGTGTGTTATTTAGGGATGTAATTTGTAATTGGACAAGTGTGTATGTTTGAGTATGATGGATCTATTTTTGATTACGAAGGTTTGGTGACATACTCTCCCTTACGGTGGATGGACTCACGTCAACGACAAATGAAGCGGTGGAAGAGTTCCAAGAAAATATTGTGATGAGAGCTGGAGGCTCCTACTCTAATGAAATTCGTCATGAGATCAAGTCAATCCGGACGGGAGAAGCTCGAGTGGCTTCGGGTCATCCTAATCTTCCATGTCGATATTTGGTCCTTACTGTCACTCCGAGATTTTGCGAGAAATACAAAACTGCTGCGGAAACTGCGCTCTTCAGTTGTTACAGTAGTGTTCTAGAGGTAAACTATGAGATTTTTGTACTTGTAATAAGATTGGTTGTGTGCTTTCCCATGGCAAGCTGTGTACTGTGCAGATATTGGAAAGTATGCATTATGGATGAGTTCATGGATTATATTATAAAGCAATGGAATTTAATATGAGAGATTTTAACTTTCTTTTGTACACGATTTTTATTGCAGAAAGTTAGTGAAAGAAACATGGATGCTGTGGCAATTCCTCCTTTGCATTTGGGAGGAAAGACACACTTTCCTGATGAGTTGGGTGTTCACATTGCTATCAGAACTGTGAGGAGGTTCCTGGAGAAAGGATATGCTTCGCCGAGGCTCATTATTTTGTCTGTTCCAGACCCAAAACTATACAGGTAGGGTTTACTCTAAGGGCTTTTAACTAAAAGTACGAGGAAACAGGGATTTACTTTAAGTTAAAATTAATGTTAGATTTTAAGATAGCCTTGAATGTAAGACAGGTGAATGTTGGCTTAAGATTAGTACAGTGTAAATAAGGTATCTTGTGTAGCTCGAGATATAATAGTTGTATTCCTTGTGCGATGATCACGATAAGAAAACTTTAAGCATAACAAACCAAATTAAGGGTAATCCCCAATCGTGTCATAAAACGTATTTAATACACATCTCATTCCATTTGGGAAACGTGGAATTTGTGAGGAGAAAGCAAAAGAAACAGCTCAGGAAGTAGGGAGGACAGCTTCTGAGGGAGATTAGGCCATTCTATGAATTTATTATTGGAATCCATTTGAAATGCTGTAGTGAATAAGGGAATGCTAGTGGAGATCTAAGGCGAGAGGAAAGATCCCAAAGGACTCTTTTGCCAAAACGATTATGGCACTGACGGTACACTGAATTCACGGATGTGTGTGTATCGCTGGAAGGGCTGGTAATCCAGTTTCCAGTCATTCCTTTCGTCCTACGCGGTTTGGGTTGCTACTGAAGGAAAATTTGATGCGATGGCGATGTGTACTCTCTGAGGAAGACGACGAGAAAGCTAAGGAATGATGTGGAACGGAGTGTCTGCCTTATCTTGTTAACTTGTTGAGGCAATATGATTCTATATAATACTGTACACATAGCTATAAGTATCGGGAAAGTAATTGAATGTGTGTGCAATATAGTGTGTGTATAAATAGTTGGGAAAGCCAAGAGGAACACACAAGAGTGATTGACTGTTTCCATAATGGACGTAGATGCAAGATACCAAGTGTGACACTAGAACGGACTGTGTGCAGTACGAGCTTACCAACGGACTACGGATTTTGGACTGTCAACTGTAGAAAGCAACCTTAAAAAACAAGTGTAGTCAGCAATTATCTCACAACTGCTAACTGCTTGCGTCACTCCCGTCATTCTTAATCATGAGAGGGTTTAGTCATCCGTAGAATGAGTTTACGCTGCATAAAACTGATGGAAACTTCCTCACAGAGAACTTTGCGTGATAAATAACAGTTTGAGTGTATCGATACAGTGAGTAGTGATTTGTCTAGTAAGCTCAACCTTTTTTAAGTACAAACGTATCGTGTGTGATAACGCTGCAAGCACAGCACATGTGAAGGTAATTAAGTTAAGATCATTAAAGAAGGCAGAGAAGAAACATTAAAGTCAGGGAGGGTTCCACAAAGAAGTACGTGAGTAAATGAGGTTGACTGTTTATAATTCAGTCTGGGACTCCACTGCAATCAACAGTGATTTGAGAGACATCAGTTGATACTGGAAAGTGAAGGAATGAATTTGAATTAACGAAGTGTTGTACTTGTTTCAGCCTTTACTTGTCACTTATGGTGAGTTATTTCCCACGAGAGGCTGTGCATGAAGACTACGCTTGTGTCCGCCTTCCACCTCAAATAGGAGATGAAGAAGGGGCTCCTTGGCTCCCAGATAGAAAAATCCGTATATTTTCGAACCCTGCTGAGCATCCTTCCGGTGGTGGTGGGAGTGGTGGGAAAGTAGACGACGAGGAGTTGGGCATGATGGAGCAACTTAATAGAGATTTCGTCCAGATGAAGGAAGACGTGGACAAGGAGCGATTAATCGATGGTCGGAGTAAACGCAGGAGCTTCTCCAATCTGAACGAGTCTGAGAGACACATTGCAATTGAGATTGAAACGAAAGAAAGGTAAGGAATAGAAGAAAAAGTAGGTTGGTGAATAAGTCATGAGAGGTTCATGAATTTTTGGTGATTTTTAGACAAGAGAGGATCCTCCGTCGAGCTCGATCGGAAGACCTTTCCTCGATAGAGAAGACAGGTTGCCTGTACCGCAGTGGCCAAGATCGACTAGGACGTCAAGTCGTAGTTGTAGTGGGGAAGTGGTTCCGACCCGAGTGTATCGATTTGGACAAGGCATTCCTCTACTTAGCCAAGCTTCTTGATGAAATTAATGGTCCTTATTGTGTAGTCTACTTTCATACTTCCACGGGTCCTGAAAATCGCCCGAGTTTGCGGTGGATGCGAGCCGTGTATGACAACATGGAGTACCGATTCAAAAAGAACCTTAAAGCGCTTTATATTGTTCATCCCACAATGTGGACGAAGGTAAATTGACATTCATTATTAATTTGTCAGCTCCAGATTTAGTGAAAGCACATTCCTCGTTCATGTAGAGTGACAGCAATCCTAATTATTCTAGTGATAGTTTGGAACTGCAAGTCTCATTTAGTATTCTGCGAGTCTCTGCCACACATGTCCACAGGCAATTTAGTACTCAGTGGGTGACCTTTGATTCTTGTCAGAGTCCAAATGACATGCAAATGCAAACATTCACACAGACTTGATGTTTTGTACTTGATTTTACGGCGTTGGAAATTCTGTGTGAATTCATGCTGGAAACGTGGTCTACGAGTTAGAATTACCTGAATTGTAGTACATCATGATTACATTTGTTTGTTTTGCACTGTTGAGAAAGCTATATTTCTACGTAGGATGTTAGGAAACAACAAGATAGATTGGTTAAGGTCGTGTTAGGAGAACACTGGAAATAATGT
This sequence comes from Isotomurus graminis, assembly GCA_034696565.1. Lineage (NCBI taxonomy): Eukaryota > Metazoa > Arthropoda > Collembola > Entomobryomorpha > Isotomidae > Isotomurus > Isotomurus graminis. Next base: position 6,749 of record JAQGAB010002814.1, read on the forward strand.
GTAATGGAGTAACAAAAGCGAGTGAAAAAGAAGGCTTAGCAAATCATATTTCTAATCCAATATCCCGGAAATGTTGCAAAATACCGGGGAGCTTACCGTCAGCCGTTTCTTGCGTTGCATGACTTCCAGCTATTCGCTTTATCTGGGAGTGGGTATCCTCTTTCGGGAAGTGAATGGCAGGTTGTGTCATGTGAGATATGTGAGATGTATTTGGAAATGGATGAAGAAAGAGAAGGAGGAAATGATATTATTACAGAGTCAGGGGTGGATTTGGCAATAAGTTGGAATGGTTCTCGTGTTCTTTCATATTTCTTGCGTAGTTACTTTGTACGTTGGTTTTGGTAAAGGAAGAGGTGGTTTTATCTGAGGAAACGAAGTGATTAATTTGTTAGCCAATTCTTTAGGAAATACAAAGAGACTTGTGGAAGCAGACATAATGGGAGTACAATAATATAGGGAAGGGTGGGGATTGAGTATACGTGCTTATAGTTTGTATCTGGAAGGATTGTGTTACTCGATTAATGTGATAAATGGATTCAGTGTCTAATGAACTTTTATATGTGGCCTACAGGTGCTCTGCTGGTGGTTCACGACATTTATGGCTCCAGCAATAAAAGAAAAGCTCCTGAATGTTCCTGGACTGTCGGAGCTTTATGCAGCGATTGAGCCGTTTCAAATTCAAATCCCAGCATTTATCTCGGAACATGATATCACCCTTTACGGCTTTGGAGCTGTTGCCTACTCTCACACGCATTCTGGAGCAAGTACTCCAGTTAAATAACATTACTTCAAGGCTAGTACAGTTGTAGAAGAAAAACATGTTCAGCTTTATCTTCTACAATCTCTTGTGTGCAATATAGACTTTGGAGGAATCAATAGAAAGATGTAAAATCTTATGTGATCGAAATCACGATAATCATTCTTCAATGGGACGGAGAGGAGACGTGGGGAAATAAGTATTAGTATATATTACCTCATGATGTATTAGACACAGAGAGTTTTTAGAGGTTGTACAGCGGTTGAATGCATGTTACACTTTCGGGTTTCTAACTCATTAGTATTTCTTAGACTGTTAGAATAGTAGACGGGTGGGAAAATATTCTTTGGAAGGAGTTACTCTTCAGATGAATCTATTTGGGTGGAAGACAAAGATTATTGTGTGTAAATAGGTAACGAGTAAAATTATTCTTGAGATGGAGAGGATGATAAAGTTTAGTGAATAGTTAGCAATACAAGCCAAGCTGGAATATATGGCAATAGGATGACAATTAATGTTGTAAACCTTGAGCTGGTTCGCTTAGGATGTAAATGCAGCCTGACAATGTATGGTTGTGAAGTAGCACGGGAATTGAATCGAATTACGGTGTAATTATCTGCATAATTGTCAAATACCTGAGTCCGCTAGTTTCGTTTGGTGACACCTTTATCCAAAGTACCTCTATGCAAACGCCAAGATATATTCATGTGAGTAATGCTACGTGCTATTTTAGATTATGTAAGACGTAAGACTTGAAGCTACTCTACGTGCGTGTGGAAGTTAAATTCGATGTGGGGTAAATATATTCTTGTATCTGTTGCATTTTGTATTGTTTAACTTTCTTTAAGACTATAAGCATTTACTGAATCTGAATATTTAGCTAGAATATTAATTTTGTGTTACGATTAGTTTTGTAAAAGCATTAATAGATTTATATGTTGCCTCTAGTCATTTACTGGGATGTGCTAAAGTGCTAATACGCATCAGCAATTCACATTGTAACAATTAATTTAACCATGCGGGGTTGTACTAATTTGAAATAAATTGCTTCGCAGAACATAAAAAACCCAGGAGTTATTAAGTTTCAATGGTAAAATAATTCAAGTGGTAATTTCACAATACGCAGAAGGATGTTTCAAAAGGTTGGAACCTAAAAGTTGCATTTTTTTGTGCAAGACGCTTGGACGTTTCGAAGCAATGAGTTCACTAGCAATAATTTTAGGCAAAAATGATTTTCAGAGTTCATTTAGTTCACAAGGGTTTCGAGACAATTACGTTAAGTTAGATTAATGAAACACCAGAAATATTTGTGAAACAGATTACGAATAAATTATGTGGATACTGTTTGGTGCGAACTCTTTGTATGAGATGTATTTCAAAAGTTATATACTCGACGATTTTCATTCGAAAACTGCTGGCATTACTCTGCCGTGCATACGCTGTGACTAGTTTGAAATTTTCAACTGTTGAACAGATAGCAAGAGGTCGTATGAGTAATATTAAACAGTTGACGGTTGTATAAATATTTATTTAATAGAGTAGCTTGTACAGTTTCCAAGCTTCTGTTTGTCCCAGAAAAGCGTATACATAAATACTTAACGTTGTTACAAGCAAATTCCTGAGAAAGCTTTCTTGACAGCGTCTCGAGCGAATGGAATGTATGAAATGGAATACCAGGTCATCGCAAGGAACTGAATGATAACGAACAGCAGTACAAGTCCTCCTTTGTGGGTCTAAATGACATATACAACATATGATTTCATATTAAATCTGTTCCATCTCAAAGTCTTAGCTTAAGCTTACGTAGAATGCGAAGAACAAGGTGAGACCGATGGAAGCCAGCATAATGATTGTGGCGATGAGACGTGATCCATCAAACATCTTTTTAAGTTGATTAACTGGGCCCATCAAGAACATTGTGGACATGAGGCTGATGATACTTCCGAAGGTGTAGCAGAGTCCGAACCCCACCATTCTGCTGAAGAAGAAGAAAACTGACCCCAGAAGGGAGAAAAGGATTCCCGTGACGAAGCAGATGACGAATCCTTTGACCCTTGTGGACCACGACAGACTTGAGGCATCCAGGATTTCCGTTATGCCACTTTGTTCCTGTTGGTTCTCCACATCATCCGCTCCACTTAAGGCTCTTCGGAGTTTGTCCATCTGTGAATGTGCATAAAGAATTTAAAAGAATTCTAATGACATATTCACAAAAGTTGTTTTTAGAAGTCTATTCTGCGCCTACGTACAGACGATTCAGGTTTGTACTCTTTATACGGCACATCCTTGTACCAGTACGAAGATATTTTAGCAAACATATTTCTGTATTTGGTGAAATGGGGAGAAAGCAGATGGTTTTCGGGTCGGGAGAATAGAATCAACAGGTGGACGGGCTTTTGTTAGATTTTGGAATAATGAGACTAGGAGACTATTTTGAGCAAGATTTTTAATAAAGGCTGTCAAAGAAACTTGGCAAATTGTCTACAGTACAAATACATTTTTTGGGGTTTTGTATTATGAAATTGTAGGACAATCTCTAAAAACTCGGAATACTTTTTAGATTTTTGTAGAAACAGTAGATTATTAACGGCTCAAGCAATAATTTTCAACATTGTAACCGGAAGTAGATGCAAATGTTTGACAAGTAACGAACTTAACGAAGTAACCAAAAATAAAATAACTCACCTTGTAACCTTATGGTAAACTATTATAAGGATGACAGTATTTTTTAGTAAATCAACAGATCCGGAATTTAAGTTATTGCATTCAGAAATCAATGAACTTGTGAATGTGTGTGTACAGAAGATAAGTTTGTTTTCTTATAGTGAATATACACGGAGGAGGCAAATCAGACCTCAACAGCCATAAAAAGCGTTAATACTGTCAGTGATCTTGCTGCTGGTGTATTAAGGGGAGGATAGGCTTAAGATTACTTTTGTATGCTATACCATGCTATTCATTATACGCTGTGAATCTGTTGCTTTATCCTGTTCATCTGCTGTACAATAATATAATACAAGCTGCACTTTGGGTGTACACATTTACTCCTCATGCTAGTCTTTGTGACTCATCGCTCTATAATTATTCATATTGGGTTAAATAAATGATAAAAATGTGTTAATGAGTTTGTGTGGATTCTGCTTTGGTTGTGTGTAGTTTTAAGAATGCAACAAACTTTATCAATGCTTGATTGTCTACAGTGTGACTTTTATAAGAGAAGAATGTATCAATGAGTTATTCTATGCTGGGATTAGCTCATGATGCAAATGAGTTAGAGGATTATTTGATAAGCTACTCTGAGCATCTTGCTGTGTATTTAACTCCGCATGGACTTTGGCTGATCTTCCTTAAAAGCCTTGTTGTTCCTAATGACCTTTGAATTGCTTAATGTGGAACCTTAAAAATCGTATGTTACAGTTTGCAATTGAGCTGCGTGAATTGTATTTTGATATAAAGCTTTTTCGTCAGGTGAGGATGAATAATATGACTGTTACTTTGGTATAGACGATGA
>JAQGAB010002815.1:0-11015 GCA_034696565.1 Isotomurus graminis
ATCTTTCCACTAGAGACTCATCGAACCTGAAGATATTGTTGCACTAGGAGAGTGTAAAGTAAGGAAAAGCCTAACTTTAGGGAATCATTAAGCATCATACTACATTAAGTGCGTGGCAACTCACTTATGCACAGGTTATAGGGCCTTAGAAATCCTCAATAATCTGGTTTTAAATTGAAAATTGCATTGAAAGTCCAATTCGTACACGGGTTATGCCCAAAATTTTTGTACAAACAAAGTACTTAGGGTAGTAGCAATTTAAAAGGAAAATCGGATTGTTCTTTCAAATCCGGGTATTAGGCATAGAGAAGGTCAGTCACATCTAGATGTGAGAACTTATCTACCTCATTTAAATACAAGATAAAAACAAGTCCTCAGCAGAATACAAAGAAAGGAATTATACCAAATAAGAATAAAACCAGTAAAACATACAACACAGTTGTTGTCTACTATTTAAATTAGTAAGATAACCGGTGCAATTATCCATCTTTGCATTATTACAATACAATAGCGACGTCTCTTTCTATTGTTCGCTTTAACTTAGTATTCACGTAAAGAAATAGGAACAAAGCTTTATACACAAAACAAAATTCTTACTAGTCTAATTTTGTGATTGTTCAGCAGATAATATCAGAGAAATTCAAAAGACAGCCAAACAAGGTAATTCAGACTAAATTGTTATTAAGGAGTCAAACACGCTTGTGTTCTGTCTCCACCATGCCTAGCAAAAGAAATAGTAAAAAAAGTAGTGATAAGAGTTTGGAGAGTGGAGATCCGTTCAATGATCCTCGCACTCCCATTAGAAATATTGAGTCAAATGAAACAGCACCTTTGGCCGCATTTGGGCATATGACCAGGTCAAGGGTTAGACAAGGAACGTTGTTCACCCAAGGGATGAGCTTTGAAGGCACTGAGCCTGAGGGTGTAGAAGTAGATGGACAGCGACAAGTGAGCTTGTCAGAATTCCTGGATACTGGGTTATCAACCACTGGATCTGCAGCCATTGCGAATAATACTGAACAAAGACAAAGGGTTGTTTCAGATAATGTCTTTGAGGGTACAAATCAGAACGAGAGAATGGAGTCAGATAGTCGGAGAAAATTAGGCAATCGCAATGGATCAGAGGTTGAGGTTACTGAGCCCTTAGTTGATACCGCGGGAGGATTTAACACAGGAAACGAATTATGGTTTGAGGCTTCAGACTTAAGGTCAAGCAACAGGTTAGGTTCTATTTCTGAAAATAGCGAAGGAATTGTTCAGAATAGATCAAACAATAGTGAAAGGGAAAATGGAAGCCAAACTAGCCGTATCTTTGTAGCCGAAGCTAGAATTAACGAGAACTTTCATAAAGCCATTGGAAAGATGGATGAAAAGTTCAACGATATGTACTTGAAGCTTCTAGATAATCAGGCTAAAGCTCGAGAAGAGAGTGAAAAAAGAGAGACTCATATGGCGAACAATATGTTCCAAATGATGGAGAACTTTAAGGCAAGCCTAAGTGCAAACAAGGAAGCAGTTGGTACAACTCCAACCTGCATCCCCAGGGAAATTGAATCTACAGTAGCAACCCCGGAAGCAAGTAGTGCTAGCAATAAAGACAGCACTACTCTGCCTCCTCTTGCAACAGGCACAGGTCAAAGAGTACAGTTTCAGACTGAAAAGGGAAAACAGCCTGCTGCCGTCTATGACCGTGCGGATTATGCGTATCAGGAACCACGAAGCACCTACACTTGCAAATACAAACCTAGAGGTAATGTAGGAGCCAAGTGTCCTGCAAATGGAATTAAATCCATACGATATAACGAATTTCGGTTAGACGAAGTGGGAAATAAGTACATAATTGTGCAGAGACAAAACTGGAAGGGGTATCCTAAAACAGAAGAAGAGGACAGTCGGGGATTTTATTATTACTTAGCAGAGGAGGATTTTAGATACGGCCCAAAAGAAATGATTTACGAGGATAGGCTGGAATATGTTTACATTCCTGGAAGAAACAATCCACCTCCAGAATCAAAATACTATATTCCTCCGGAGGAAATTGAGGAAGCAAACCAAAATATAGTAGAGATGATTTTGGGTTAAAGAAATGCAAGGCTCCACAGGAACAAATTCCTCACTCAGCAAAGACATGGAAACCTCAGGAGGAATTTCAAACAGCTCGGATAAGGTCAACATTGAATCTCAAGCTTCCAGTTCTCCAGAAGCTCCTGTGGCCAGCCGTATGACTTCAAAATTAGAGGAAGAACCAGTGCATAACATCCGTTCAAATAACTACAACTCTGCTCGTACATCCATTTGTCGTCCAAATACCAATGAAAATAGAGGATCAAATTCGCCAAAGTCGGCAGGACCTTCGGTAACTTCTCAAATCGGTCCTTATATCTTTGAAGGATTTCGATGGGAGGAATCCCCAGAGACTTCAGAGGAACCTCCTGTATCAGTTCAACAACCTTCAGCGTTTGCCAAAGCACAAGAAAGCTACAAGCCATGTGCTTCACTTCAGCCATAATACTGATCTGGAATCGAGGGAGAAATATATGGATCATCAACAACAATCGTCATCGCATGTAGAACGATATGATGATTCTCGGCGCACAGCAGAGCGACAGCGCTTTCTAACAGTCCCCAAAGCTTCCAATAATCACCAAAGAGTTGAAAGCTCAACAGATTTAGAAACTTCATCAAGTGGAAGAATTCGGGATGTCGGACAACACAGCCAACGAAGAGATCCTGAGAGACCTCCGCCGGCACCGCCTAGGCCTCCAACGTTTCACTTGAAGAACACCAAGATTCCTTCTTACTCAGGATCGATGGAGACCAAATCTCCCTACGATTTTATTTTGGAAATGGAGAAGTATAAGGCAATTACACGTAGTGAGGATGACTTTATTATCAATGAGATAGCCCCTATTGCGTTGTGTGGAGCAGCATTCGAGTGATACAGATTTGAAAAGAGGAATAATGGGTTTGGGGATTGGCAAGACTTTTGTAGAAAATTTCGAGCTGAGTTTCAAAGCCCTGATTATGTCCATAGACTAAAGTTAGAAATGGAAACAAGGTTCCAAGGTCCTGATGAATCGCTTACGGGATATATACGGACCATCATGTCCATGTACGACCGTCTTGAGCTCAATGCTCCTCCTGAACGAGAGCAACTGGAGTTCATTAAACGCCACATACATCCGGATTACCTCAAGGCAATGCAAGGAAAGGATACTCGAACACTGAGGCAGCTGTTAACAGCCGCTCGTGAACCTCAGGACATTGTGAAGAACTACTTCACATACAAGATTCCAACTACACAATCATCAATTGAGCCAACCTTACAGGATAGGCCCATCGAACCTAGAACTTTCACACCCAGGTATAATAGTTACTCTAACTCCTCTGAAGGAGTTAAGCTCCATCCTCACGGTGTTGACCCTAACCTCTATTTTCATGAGCAAGCGGTGAAGCCGCGTCAGGTTAACTTTGACTACAACACTACTAGGAGCAATTATCCACGAACTACAGAGCGACCCAAAGACCCACCGGAGGAAACTAGGTTCAGATCCATCACAAAGTCACCAATTCCAATAGTACGAAATACGGAGACACCCCCTGCAAGATCTCGTTCAGCAAGTCCTGCCGGAAGGGAGCCACGTCGGTGTCATTTGTGTGATAGTCTAGATCATTTTATGAGAGAATGTCCAAAAAATCCACAACGGAGATCGGAAAACTTCAGATCCCCGAGCCCAACTCCTTCGGGTCTCGGGGAAACCGGTCGAAGGAGTCCATTCCAAGGATCCTCCATTCAGAAGTAATAATCCCAAAGTCAGATCCGCCGATTGTAAATATAAATATACTTGGACGTGACTTTACTGCGTTGTTGGATACAGGTTCTTCTGTCTCCATCTTGGGGGACAAAGTTGTTGACTTTCTGAAGAAGAACGGAGGAAAATTCAAAAGCATTAGTAAGCTTATTAATTTTGTGAAAGGGAAAACAGAGTGTAAACAGAGCGTAGAATTAGAAATAATTTTTGCCGGAGATAAGAGCAGCCAGGAATTCCAAATTATTCCTGGATCGATCAGTTCAGTTCTTCTAGGTAGAGATTTTATTGGGAAACACGATGTTAGTCTACATATTGGCAAAGGTGGTTACATTACAGATACAGGAGACGCTGAAGTTATCCCCTTTGTAAAAGTTCCTTTGTCGATAGCAGGTGGTACTTTATCGTCTGAGGTTGAGGAGTTGAAGGATGAAATGGAAGTGAAGCATTCAGCTCTCTCTCCTGAAAGTCAGGGGGCAGAACACAGCTATAATCAGACATTTTTATTCCCTGCAGAAGCGTTAGGAACCTGGGAAACATACGATGAGTATGAAAAACTGAGACCAATGCAGGAAAAAGTACCAGAATCACCACTATTTGAAGAGCTGCCCGATTTTCTAGCGGCTCCGACTTATTTATCAGAGGATGAAAAAGTAAGGTTACGGGAAGTAATTAACGAATTTAAGGAGATCTTTACAAAGAAACCAGGTCTTTGTAAATTGTTTAAGCATAAAATAAATACTGGTGATCACCTGCCAATTACTGCTCATGTCAGACCAATGAGTAAAGGCAGAAGGAAAATCTTTGAAGACGCACTGGATGAATTGTTAGAATTGGGTGTCGTTGAACGTGCTGTTAATTGCCCATGGGCTTCGCAAGCGTTTTCTGTGCCCAAACCTGATAAAACACCACGATTTATTACGGCATATCAGAGGTTGAATTCAATTACGGTTCCTGATAAATATCCCATTCCACGTATGGATGAGATGCTGACATTTCTGGGTAACTTTAAATATATCTCTTTATTCGATTTATCGAAAGGGTTTTATCAAATAGAAGTTGCTGAGGAGGACAGGCAAAAAACCGCCTTCGTTTGTCAACGGGGGCATTTCCAATTCAATCCTGTTCCAATGGGTTTGTCGAATTCTCCAGCTACGTTTCAACGTCTCGTTGACATTGTGTTAGGAGAGTTAAAATGGAAATGCTGCTTCGGATATTTCGATGATGTTGGTGTGTTTTCCAAAACCTTTGAAGAACATTTAATTCACTTACGAAAGGTGTTAACACGTCTTTGAGACGCAGGTTTGACGTTACATCCCAAGAAGGTTCAGCTCTGTCGAACTAGATTAAAGTTCTTGGGCTTCATAATTGAAAACGGGAGATGCTACGCAAACCCGGAGAAAGTGGCTTGCATCAATAAGTATCCCGTGCCAAACTCAGAAAATAGAGCGATTTCTAGGATTAGTGGGGTTCTACCGTCGATTTATACCTCATATGTCATTGATATCAAAACCATTAAGTGGATTAACTAAGAAAGACGTTAAGTTTAAATGGACTGATGAATGTCAGGAAGCATTTAAGAAGTTGTGTGACTCAATAACGGAGTTGACGGAGCTTCTTCTCCCAGATTTGAGTGAGCCATTCATAATAACAACGGATGCATCCAAAATAGGATTAGGGGCGGTGTTGTCACAGGAAAAGGATGGAGTCAGATACCCAATTTGGTTTGCATCGAGATTGCTCAATAAAGCTGAGCAGAATTACACTACGTCGGAACAAGAGTTATTGGCAGTTCACTGGGCTGTAAGGAAGTTTTCCGGCTTCATAGAGTACACTAATTTTATTCTGGAAACGGATCATTCAGCCATAATGTGGCTTAAAAGAATGAAAGAACCTCAAGGACGCTTAGCCAGATGGTTGCTACAGCTCCAAGGACTAATTTATGAAGTTCGTCACAAACCAGGAACAAGCATGGTAATGAAGGTTCCAGATGCCTTGAGCAGAGCTGACGATGTTCACTTAGTAGAGTTAGAAAGCAATACCGGCCGGGAGGTCGTTATTTCTGAACAGAAAAGAGAACCACTTTTGATTAATGTTCGAGAATATCTCACAGATCAATCATCTGAAACAGATACAATTAAGTTAGAAAGACTAAGAGCTATTGCCGATCGAGCATATTTAATGGAGGATGGCGTGCTCATGAGGTACGTTGGTCCTAAAGGAAAGGTTTGGGAGGACGAAGGAACATATTGGAGGATTTGGCTTCCTCAGACGCTTGTTCCTTCCATTCTCCAGCAACTACATGATGACAAATGTTCTGGTCACATGGGAATACGTAAAACCTTCAAACGAGTTGAAGAAAGATTCTATTGGTTACACATGCGACGCGACGTTGTGAATTATGTCAACAAATATCAAGTGTGTCAGCAGGTCAAGAGTCGGAGTATTCCTCTTGTTCCTCCAACTTCATTTCATCCAGAATCTCCATGGGACTTGTGTTTTGTCGATCTGATGGGTCCGTACCCAAAAACAGCTAAGCAAAACACTCATTTGATGGTTGTAGTGTGTGGGTTTACGAAATACTGCGAGTTATTCCCTATGAAATCACCAGATGCTCAAAAGATTGTAGATAAATTATGGGAAGTATGTTCCCGTCACGGGGTGTTTAGAACTATCGTATCTGATAACGGAAGTCAGTTTATTTCTAAAAAATACCACGACTGGTGCGCATCAAAGGGTATTTCTCCGTTTCATATATCAGCGTATCACGCTCAAGCGAATATGACGGAAAGATATAATCGAACTTTAAAAACAATGACTGTGTCGTATATTGAGTCGTGCAAGGATTGGGATAAAAATCTCAATGATATTGCCTTTGCACAGCGTACAGCTGTGAACGACACCACACAGTTCACTCCAGCTTACCTAAATATGGGAAGAGAAATGCGTAGACCGCTAGACAACTTTATAGGAACTACTGTTTCTAGCAAAGACATATCTGCGTTATCTCCTCTGATGGCGATAATTCATAATATTGCCAGGGACAACATAGCTAATAGCCAGGAAGCAAGCCTCCGTAACTATTCGGCGAAGTCAAAATTCCGTGAATTTAGCGTAGGAGACAGAGTTATGCATAAAACACACTTTCTAAGCAAAGCTAGTATAGGGTTTAGTGCAAAGTTAGCACCAAAGTATGACGGACCATATTCTATCACTGAAAAAATCTCGCGAAGTGTATACACACTCCTTCATGACTCCTTGGGGCAAATTATCAATAAGGTCCATATCAATGATCTTATACCTTATGTTACGCAGTAATGGACGATTCAACTTCCAAAGACGGAAAGAGAACCAGAGGACCATCGCGGAAACAGTCATCAGCCCAGACAATCCTACGGGATAAACATTTATATAAAATTAATGAGGAAAACAACCTTGCATGTCAACCTGTGTTTGAGTGCGAGAAAGTCGAAGGGGAAGGAGAACACCTCATATCACTTTTCTGTACAAAGTCCTTAAAAGTTACTTTAAGCGTATCTAGCCCAACCCGAATTGTAGTCTACGACAACCCTTCAAATCATTTCACTAAGCGCGACTTAACAAATTGCTTCTCTCTGTCTCCTCTTAAAATGCCTTGCTACCCATGTGAAGAATTTAACGAGAATTTCCACACCAAGTTTTTCCCCAAAATCGATTGGACGGTTGAACCAGTTATCCAAGACTCCCAGAATTTTCCAGAACAGTCACTAGTCCCATATGAGCCATTTATCAATACTCCTTTACCTATTGAACTACCATCGCTAACTGAAGAGCAGCAACAAGAAATGACTCCTTTGTATACTCCAGAAATAAATGTCTATCGTCTGCCCGAAGTTCAAGAAAAAATTCAAGCCTTTCCCTCAACAGCAGAGAAAGAAAAAGAAGTGTTGATCCTTGCAGCGCAGGAAAAAGCAGCAAAGTTCTTTGAAAAAGAAATTCAGAAGGAAAAGTTGGACTACAATCAAGGATTTTTGGATTGCATTAAGATGGTCGTAGAGCGAAATTCCGTAGCGCGGCTCAAAATGAATGAATGGACATCCGCTAACCCCCCAGCTCGCTACAAACGACCTCCAACATTCACTATCGCCGGCAAGTGTCCCAAGGACTTGAAAATAAAAGTCCCAAAGAAAAAACGGCTTACAGTTGCAGCTGAAATTCAACTTCCTCCTAAGAAACCAAAATTGTCTTGGGCTTTCCAAAAATTCAAGTGGCCATTAGACCCAATTAGACAGACACGGAGGAGTTTCAAACAACACGTCGTAGCTCCCCCACAACCCCCTAATCGAGTTATTGGAGTTACAGAAGAAATGCCATCAATTATCGACGAGGCAGAGGCTTGCAATGATTTCCAAGCAGAACAAGCAACAGCATCTGCACCAACAATGCCACCATTCCCAGCTGAATTTGATTCTTCGAGTAGCGAGTCCAGCTTTGAGGATTACGATGATAAGGAAAAGGGAGAAGTTAACTTCATGGGGGAAGTTGATTTGGTGTCTCCAGAATATTTATTGGAGAACAAAGAAGTTCCAGAGTCGCTTCAATCTTTTATGGATAGATTAGAAAAGGGTTTGGTGACAGAGGAAGATAGAGAGGATGTAATTGACGAAACTTTGCAATTTCTCCTTATTTAAATTAGCTGTTTTCTTATCGTTTCGGTTGGGCAGATCGTACACTAAAATACCTTAACACTGTAATAGTTAATACATATGCATATGTAATGATCATTTAATAATTTTCTTCATCAATAAATATTTGATACTAATTATGTTTATCTGTACAGAAAAACTGGATCACTCAGTTACTATGAAGAGAAGAAAATTGCCATCAAAAAATGGGGAACGTCTGTTATTTCTCCACAAGAACTTAATCCTAAATTTTTCGAATATCGTAGAGAGCTTAATTATTATCCTTTCGATTTAATCACCCAGCATCCTCATGAAAACACAGTTAGAGAATGGAGGCTTCATTCTGAGATGTGTATGACCCTTCAGGCGCCTAACACTCAAACTGCAGCTTTTATTTCCAATAAAGCGGAATTACTTTCTATGGCTTTAGATTTGAATAAACAAATAGTTATCTCTTTTGATACTGAAAGTAACACGGACTTCAGCTATTTAGGCATGATTTGCTTGTTACAGATTGCCACTTTTGAAAAGGTTTACGTTGTGGACTGCTTAGCGTTATTTGACGAAATTAATGAAGCTTTAGGGTCAATTTTTGCGAATGAAGGAATTCTCAAGATTGTGTTGGATGCTGGTGATGTGACCGACTTACAAAGAGATTTTCACATTTATTGTACTGCTGTTATAGATATTCAGGAGCTCTATTACTTTATAAAACCTGACGTATATCAGGTTGGGTTAAAAACATTAGCTAAAGAATATCTTGAAGAAGATATTGACAAGTTACCACAGAAGGCTGACTGGCGTGTTCGACCACTCCATCGGGATCTTCAAAATTACGCTGCCAATGATGCATTATTGGTCCTGCAGTTATGGTATAAGATACTTCCATTGGTTGATATAACCAAATTTGATTTTAAACGGTCTCGGGAAAGCACATTAAAACTATATTCCTGTTCACGTTCGCCTGGTATTACAGCATTGTTCAATGATTCCTTGAAAGCAGTCCGTTCTGATCAATTCGACCTTTTCAATTCCGACGACCAGAGGGAACTTTTCCAAAAGATAATAGAATGGCGTTCTCGTATGTGTATTGAGCTTGACAATTCAGTGCTGTCTTTCTTCCAAAGCTTAGCCTTGGGTTGATTACCCGTTCTAAGCCAAAATCTTTGCCAAGTTTAAATTCCTTGTTCCCAGATTCGAAATTGTGGCCTATTTCTTTGCAGGAGAATCTAACTACACTTATCAGTTGCCATATTACTCGAGCTGACATAATACCAGAGGAGTGTCCAATTCCAATTGTAACCACTAATCGTAATGATGACGAGTGGGAAGTGAGTCCAATGGACCTCACTCCCGATGGTATTGTGGTTGAGTTTGTAAACGATTACTATTGTAAACCGAGTGAGATAAATCACTCAAACTTAATTACAATAAGAACTGGCAAAACACTGATTAATTACAAACGACGTCGTAACTGGGTAAAAAATTTAGCTAAAAGGAATGATAAGCTGGTAGCCGAGGGTAAACCGCGAATTTCTTATAAAAAGAACCGCGGAGTCAAGCGTAGCCTTCAGGACCTAATCAGGAAGCAGCTTCGTTCTAATAAATAAAAGTTGTAAATGTTATGTACAGAGAAATCTCCTTCTTGACTCTGGGTTGTCCTTAAATCGTTTGGTGTATGAGGGTTATTGAATTGGCATTTGTAACATTCAAAAGGTATGGCGGATTCACAAAATCAATCCGTAGCTGCAACTGCTGAAGAGGGTCCGCAACCTGCTGCAACACGAGATGCTTTTCTCCAGTTGATGCAACAAATGTGTCCGCTGTATCAAACTACAGGACTGTCCTGCTATCCTGTATTTTTCTCGGAGCAACGCAATGGAGATGCATTTGATTTCTCTCAGTACTACCCAGCTTCTATCGAGATTGAATTCCACCAGAATATTCCTGAACGCTTTATTAGTTACGTGAACGCAGGTGTTTCCACGCATCGAGACCTGAGCAATTTGTTTCCGCTGGGGCGTCTTCAATTAAGACCAAACATTTTGGACATACAATACTACGACAGCATTCACAATGTTATTTGTGACAGTTTTGCTCCACCAGAAGTCATGATTGATTCGGACACTGAGAGTGGCTTAGAGTCCCCAGTTATTTCCCCAGACCCTGTGGTTCAGGAACTTCTTCAAGAGTCGAGCTCAGAGGTGTCAAGTGAAGATGAGATCGGCGTTCTTCCACACCAGGAAGACTTTGAGGAATAAATCTTTAGCACAGGTTTATTGGTATTTGTATAGGATAGCCTCTCAGTATGACATTTTCGTACGCTGATATGTACTTCATTCACCGTAGTAAACCAACTTCGTCTTGTAAATAACTATAGTTATTCCCTGAATTGATTGTCAACTGTAAATTGCCCATCTAACTCCTTCTCCGAGGCTGCGTGGATGTAAAGACTGGAAATGTCAACATTTAGTCTTTTGCCCCATCTGCGAGAGCAGAGAGAACTCGGTCTCCAGTTTCTCCTCCTTCTCATGCCACATAA
>JAQGAB010002816.1:0-11014 GCA_034696565.1 Isotomurus graminis
TAACTGTGTGAAGTCATCTGCTGCGATGATTCTGCGATCTCATTTTTCGTACCAGATTTCAGGTAAGGTACCGTGTGCACTTGAGCACTCAAAATAATCAGATAAGTGTGAATACAAACAACACGCCTTTCAGAACTGATGTCTCTGCTCTGATTATCAGTAAAGTGTCAAATCACGTGTGGCGAGACAATGAAAAGTACTTGATATATAAAAGAGGTGAAGATGGATACGAGACAGGCTTTGTAGTTTCATACGAAGGAGTCTAACTATGCTGAAATTAAGTCTGACTCTTGCCCTCCTCGTAGGAGTGGCCGTGGGTGTGTCGGTGAATGCTCCAAAGCGACGAGGTGTGTAGAGGATCGAGAGTTTCCATAAGCTTATTCGCAGTACCAATAGTTTGAAATGTCTTTGATTTGTAGGAGCAAAGGTAGGAACTGGACCCAGCAATGACCCTATCGCCACAAACCCTCCTAACCTTCCTGGAGGAACAATAGCTGTAGACGCTCCACCAGGCCCTTTCTTCGCAGACTTTGATGCCCCTTTCCCTACTGATGCATGTAAGTTCATTATATTGAAGATTTGAACACAGAGATAATAATCTAGCCTTAATTAATATCTTTTTCGGGGTGAATAGGGTGGTCAGGACTCACTGTGGCTAACCAAGACTCGTAAGTAACTCACAAAGTGTTCACAAAAATTCCTGTATAACGCTTGTATCAATGTGCCCCATATTGTTACAGAACTGTTGCTGGACCTTTCCCGTTCCAGTCTGTCACTCGCAACACTGGACTTGACTTTGGAATCTCCTCAACCCGAGACTTTGATGGAACTTCAATTCACCAAAGAACGTTGTTGGAATGGAGAGCCTCCTTTGCTGGCCTTCCTGAAGCTATCAACAACCGCAAGTCAACCGGGTGGGACACACAGGCTGTGTGTCTCCAATATGCAGGAGCAGGAGCCACTTTGGACACATGCCTTGTTCCAGGGTCTCCTTACATGACCTTGACGTACAATAATGCCCAAGTAATCCTCACATCCCTACAAGACGACATCACCGATTTCACTTGGGTCACTCCAGGGAAAAAGGCTAAAGTTACCAATGCCGGTGGCACTTACCTTCTCTACGTCGTCGAAGGAACTTTGGCTGACTTCACAGTTGCAGCAGAGACTCTCACATCTCCTCCAGGATTCAGTGGAACAATTCGTTTAGCTAAGCTTGTCGAAGCATCTCAAGAAAGCGTTCTGGACACTCACTCCGCACCTTACCCTACGGGAGTTTCAATGTCTTACACTGTCGCAGGAGACTCAGCTACTGTAACGTGGAAGTGGGATGTGACCAATGGAGCCGAAGACGACTTGCTCATATTGAGCTGGCCTCATCATAGGTAAATTACTTACTTAAACATTCCTCTGTTAGTTCCCTCAGTTCTAACAAACTTTTAAACCCACAGAAAGAATTTAGTCTCTCCAAACTACGTGGACATTCAATACTTGACCATCAAAGGTTATATGAAAGGAGTTCGCGGATCCACTTGGACTCAGACTATTGCTCTTCCAACTATCAGTTGGTTTGCTGAGAATCCAGTTCATCCTTCGTGCTTGGCAGAACTCACCAAAACCCTCGAGTCTGACATCGACCAACTGGAAGTTATGATTCCTGGAGATTTCTACTTCTGGGGAGGTGCCTTCGGCAGAGCAGCTCAATTGGCCACCATTGCTGAGCATATCGGCCGCAACGACCTTGTTACTAAAGTCGTGGACATTTTGAAGCAAAGCGTTGACTTTTGGTTTGACCCTGCGCACGTTCCAGCAGCTGCTTTTGAAACCGGATGGGGTGGATTCATTAACAAAGACGGGTGGAATAATACTTGGGTTGACTTTGGAAATGTAAGTTGAGTACAAGAGCTATGATGATTGGTCCCCAAGAGTTGGAGTATTAAGCATTTTACTGTTGTGTATGTAGGCTTACTACAATGACCATCATTTCCACTACGGTTATCTTATGCACGGAGCAGCTGTCATTGGAAAGTATGACGCAGCTTGGCTAAACCAAAACTTGGAATTCCTTAACCAGTACGAAAGATCTTCTCATTACGCCTCATTGTACCTTTGTCACTGACACACCCTTAATTTTGCAGTGTTGCTCGAGATTACGGAAATCCATCTCCAAACGACCCTCACTACGCAGTGACGCGTCATATGGACTTCTTCGCTGGTCACTCATGGGCCAGTGGCATTGCAAATGGAGCCGGTCCTCGAGATCAAGAGAGCAGCGGAGAAGCAATTAACGGATACTACGGCCTCCTTCTTTTCGCACATGCAACCAACAACCAAGCTCTTATTGATTGGTCTCGATTGCTCGTTGCAATGGAAGTGAACGGAGCTCAAGCTTATTGGCAACTCCTGAAGACAGTCCAAGACCCTGACACTGCTTACCCCGAACAAGCGTTCAGGGATTTGGTAACAGTCGGTAATGTTATGGACACTCAAGCAGGTGCTTGGCTGTTCTGGGGAGCGGAGAAGATCCAAATCGCTGCTATTCAAATCCTTCCACTCACTCCAATGGGAATGTACACTTACAACAGAGACTGGTTGGTCAATGTTGTTCCATACTGTAAGGAAGAGCTTGATGATCCTGCATACGGAGATGACTTCAAGTCGGGTAAGCACTTAATACTTTGAAATACAATTTAGCCCTTTACAAGTGAATAACCAAAGTGTATTTCCAGTCATTTACGCTGCACACGCCAAAATAAATCCACAAGAAGCAGCCCAGTACTCTTCCAACTTGTTCAACTGGGGAAGTGGAAACTCTGCTTCGAACCAGTTGTACTTTGTCGCCACACAAACATCCGGCTCAGACATTTGCTCAGCTACAACTCAAACCCCAGAAGGAACTTTCACTATTGAAGACGTTGCCTCTGGTCGTTTTGTAACCGTTGGAGGAAACGGTCAACTCTCAGCGTCCATCGGAGCTGACGTCCTCGCCACTCCATTCGCACTTGGTTTCACTCCAGGAGGTGGAAATATCAAATCAATGTCCAATGAAAAGTATGTCACAGGTTCTCCTGACGCTGCTGTACCCTTAAGTGCCACCAGAGACACAGCTCAAGGATACGAAACCTTCCGATGGGAACAACTTCCCGATGGAACTTATGAACTCACAGCAATGGTAAACCGTCAGAAAGTCTCAGCCGCCGCTGGTTCCGGAGAACTCATCAACAACGGAGTGGCTTCCAAATTCCGACTGTCCCCTGCCCAAACAGGAAATCCAGCTCCAGTTCCAGCCCAAGGAGTTCTCAAAAGCGTCTCTAGCAATCAATACGTAGTCTCTGATCCAGTTCTGCGGGCAACTGGAGGCAACGCCGGTGCAGGAACTACCTTCGCATTCGCCAGAATACCTGAAAGTCCAGACTCCGCTCCAGTCTACTCCATCCAAAACACAGCCACCCAGCAGTACGTCACCGGCAGCCCTGACGGTGTAAATCCCTTAAGTGCCACTTCCCCAGCTGTCCAAGCATGGGAACATTTCAGAATCGTAGCTTACCAAGGATCATTCATTATTGTCCACGTCGCCAGTGGATTCGCAGTAGCCGTCCAGGCTGACAACTCTTTAATTGATAACAACTCAGATGTAGGACAATCCGCGTTGTGGACAATCGGATGAACAGCAAAAACAAATATCTAAGCATTTAAGATTCAATAAATATACTGACACTTTATTCAGAACGTACCACCTTCATTACGACCTCATAAATTGCATCTCTAGCATTGCTATATGAAACCTTTCGACCACTTCTGTCCCCAGCTTCCCACTTTGTCTACCACAAAGCGGAAATTGCTATCTATCGAGAAGACCAAAATGCTCAGATGAACCGTGTTGTCCAATCTGGGTAGCTGTCGCTAAAAATACTCTCTCCTTCCTACACACATCATCCTTATTACACTTGCACTTTCTTCCATTTGATATATACACAAATACACACATTCTTCTTATATCCACCACAACCACACATAGTTCACCCTACCCTATACACCCGTCTAATATGATCTAATATAGTCTCATCATTCCTACCACACATCTGCACATTTCAGTATTATTATCCCAATGCTTCCATTATACACTTTAATCCTAAAGATCTTTTAAGTATAAAAAATGAATTGACACTCTTTTCCCTGTAATTCGTATCTTCCATCTAAAGATACATTGTGAGGATTGTAACAATCACTGCAATGGGTACTTTTCAGCATCACCACTCATCCACAAGAAGGGACAATCAAATACTTAAATATTATTATTGCTCACTTAACTTCTTCTTCATGTCACTTTAAAAGTGTTGGTCAGTGTGTGACAATAAAACGTGCAAGTTCACTTGAGGTCTTTTACACATAAAAATGATGCATCATTGCAATTACTGCTCCGAGTCGTTCTTCTCAGGATACTCGTTAATGTCTCACATGAGAGTGCATAACAAGGAAATCCAGGCTAAGGGGGGAGGAATAGGTCAGAGTTCAACTAGTGCTGCGTTTCCTGGCTTTGTTCCTCCCAGTAGTATTGTCCCAGGCCAGCCTCAAATTATGGATTACAGTTGGCATCAAAGTTCCTGGTAAGAAAGGCTTGAATCTCAGTTTATATCTGGAAGGTATAAAAGCTTAATGACTTAATACTTTGTGACAAGGTCATGGGCCAATAACTCGTCATCAGGACACACCGGAAATCCTAGCACATCAACCAAAAGTCTTCCATCTTCAGGAGAACCTTCCCACTCGAATAATTCTAGTCAGCAACTCCGTGGATCGTATGAGGACGAAGATTCCAGTGACAACTCGGAGTCTTCCAGTGGAGAAGACCTTCAGGCCCGTCTTGTCGGAGGTCCAATGGGTATCGCAACAACACTGCCTTCCAAGAAATCTGGGAAAGTCTACGAATGCCCTTCGTGCAAGAAAATCTTCAGATCTTATCCTGGACTCAGATACCACCGGAACTCAAAGCACGATCAGAATGGCCCGTACAAATGCGCGTTTTGCGAGAAAAGATTCTGCCAAAAGTCACACCTGTCCCGGCACGAGACTCTGCACACCGGTGAAAAAGCGTTTGCTTGTTCCTACTGCGATAAGACGTTTCGAATCAAAGGGAATTTACAAATCCATGTGAGGATTCACACTGGTGAGAAGCCATATGCGTGTTCGACCTGTGGAAAGAAGTTTACACAACAACAGAGTGCCAAGAGTCATGAGAAACTCCACTTGAAGTACAAGTGAAGTCGTCGTGTAGTAGTCAGAGAGTCATTTGGTGGTCAAGAAAAAAGCAGTGCTGATGAAGAGTTGATAGTACAACAGTTACCTATTTAAATAGTTTAATGAGGAAGGGAGGAGAATATGACGATTAAGTAGGAAGGGGGATACTTTCATGGGGTGCGGCTATAATACGGGATTCACGTGGTGGATCGTCTAACTATGCAATTCAGCCACCATTGAATTTCAATGAGATTTACATTCCTTAGTAAGAATTTTATGAAAATTGTTAAGTTGGGTTGTCGTTTGTAAGGATCTTTGTGCTCAGCATTAAATAGGTGTAGTAGATTTGTTCCCTACTCACTAGTATTCATGTCGAAGTTTTATTAGTTTATTTGATTGTGTTCCTTAGTTCCGGCTAGTTTTTAACAATTAAGTAAGGTTACTAGTTTCTGAACGGTTTCAAGTTGCCAACTTCCAAACTTGGAGGTGCAGGCATCACACTTTTCAAATCCAAACTCGCATTGTTCAAATGAGTTGTTCAGTATGATCAAATCTGTTGCCAGTTTGTTAGTACAATCACCTGAATTGTATGTTTCAGTCATCGTAAAAAAAATCGCCGTTCGTTTTTAGCTTTTATAAAACCCTTGGCTCTCATTAGTACTGACAGGCAGATTGAAAATTTGGTTTTCGTTATGCACAAATGAGAATGATCCCTGGCTTATCGACAACCCTTCTTATTGTTACTTAGTATTTAAATACAATCAGAGAAACTACTTAAACTAATTTAGCCCCATGTAAAAGGCAGTATTTGGGTTTCCTACTTTATTGAGAAATAGACTGTTCATCGTAATGTGTAGTAATTCAATAGACTGAAGGTTATTATTTAGCGTGCTATGTTACAATAAACAGTCATTTGCTTAGTATCATGATGAGCTGTTGAGGTATTTTATTCTCTGCCACACCCAACCTTAACAACTGTCCTAATGACACAGGAATCCCATCATAAACTCTATTGGCAATTCAAACACCCATGAACCTCCATAAAAAACTAGGTTGAAAACTCATAGTACACAGTTCTAAGAACCTCGATCCAATAAACAACAACACACGCTAGAATTTAATTAGCAATCTACTAGTGTCTAAAACTACGTGAATAATAATTTTCTCAGAATTGTCACCGTCACTAATGAAATGAGGACTTTCTAAAGAGTCTCTTGATTCATTTCCCATTTCATCTCACATGAATTCTCTCTCTTTTGCCTACTCGATTAACGGGAAACTCATCTCTGCATAAATCGGCTGCACCTATGAGTCAAAATTAAACGAGAATTAATCTACTCAACAGTATGACACAAATCCTGCATGAAACTGTGTCTTCTTCGTCTATCCTCCAAGAAGAATTTAAGTCACAAGTTGATCCACAAACTCCCAAAAGATTCAGAAGCTACTCAGTATTCATACTATTCATTGAGTTATCACACGCAGTCCTAGTTCAAAGTTTTTCTCATGGGCTTTTGTTCTCTGTTCACCATTCTGTGTTTTCTTTCTTAATATTTCTCACCTTATAAGTACGTAAAGTGTACCAAGTTAAGAGTGAGTGAATGTGGAGTACGAAGGATAAAGTGTAAGATGAGTGCAAAAAGCCTGAGGGGAGGGATGTAAGAGTGCCAATGTGCAGTGATAGCTGGAAACAAAACAGGTATTTTGTTTCATACACGGAGCGTAGGTAAGGTGGGCAGGAATACTCCATTTCCTCTGTTTCCTCTCCTTAATTGCTTTTGCCAATTCATTTTATTCGTGCTCACTCGACCATCATCTACCAGCCAAAAAATTACCGTCAATAAACCCACCACAAAACAATTCCTTCCACACCTGAGCAGGTTTCAGTTTCTTACATCGGATCGAGCTTCGTTTTAGATATCTTTGAAGAACATTATATATACTTCTTGTACCTCTCAGCTGACCGTTACTTCTCACCTTTCTAGTTGTTCTTAAAATATTGTGTGTGAAGTTGTATTATAAGGGAAGACATTGAGATTGTGATATCTTGAGAGTCATTAAGTCACATAAATAGAAACATACAGCGATAGCGATGGTTCTTTCCCTGGACAAATTGAATCACAGAGAAGGAGACCATGGAGGTACAGGAGGGTCTATGGAACTTACTGACCACAGACTTAATAGAGGAAGTAAAGGGTTAGGTCACCCAAGATTGGTGCAGCAGCAGGCCAAAGGACATACTTCTGAGAATGGAGTCAGTGCAAATGCACTATCGTACTACTTGTTTGAAAGTGCAAAGGCTGGAACGCCTGACGAAATGGAGACTCTCCTGGCGGATGGAGCTAATCCTAATGTAATTGATTCCTTTGGAAGGAGCCCTTTGCACGTTGCACTTCTGAATGGTACATGATTCATGATATTGGCTTTTATTCCATCAATTAAAAATTCATTGAGTGTGAGTTCAATCGATTCTGTTGATCAATAATAAACTGTTCCTTTTAGACTGCAGCTGCTTAACTTGTGTAAAAGATGCTGAAGGTTGTGTTCGACTGCTTTTGAATTCACATGCTGTAAATGCTGATCTGCAAGATGACACGGGAAATACACCTCTTCATTACGCTGTGTCTGCTCAATTATCCAAGTGTGCGGAAATGCTTATTTCATATGGAGTGGATGTAACACTCAGGTAAACGATTAAAAGGATTAAGGAGCTGCATATGTTTGCTCTACTGCACCTTAATGCGCTTTGTAATATTCTTACAACTATACTATTTCAGGAATGACTCAGGGGAAGACGCTGTTCGACTTATGGCTAAGAAGCTACCGAAAGGAATGGTTTACCTTTTGGACGAATCCGTTTACGTCGACCAATACGACCCTCACCATGAAAAGTGTTTGCTAAAAATCGATCTTAGGTACGCATCATACGAATACTTTATTTGAAATAGAACTGATAACTGATTCTACGATGAATAAACAGACCTGTAGTTGGAGACCTTGAAGACGAAGATACAAAGAGACTGCCCCGATCTAACAAAACGTCATCTTTAAAGTCAAAACTTCGAAACAAAATTCATACGAATCCAAAAGAAATGGCTGTTCTATCACAAATTGTGGAAATCTCAAAGGAAGAGCGGAGATCGATTCTTACGCATCCTGTAACCAAAACATTTCTACACCTGAAGTGGCGGAAAGTGAAGCCACTATTTTGGGGAGCGTTTTTGGCTTATGTAAGTCACATACAATGAAAAACATTTCATAAATTACAATAGAGAAGCTATAGTTTTGAATTTTGCAGGTGGCTTGGGTTCTTTTACTCACAGAGTTTATTGTTCACGTGTACCTGATAAGTTGCCCTTGTCGACTTTTTACAAAAGATGCTTCCAATTCAACTGCAACTAATTTAGACCGTACGAAGCCATCTCAATCAGCCATTAATCATTCTAGAACATTTAAAGACATCATGCGTTATTTAATCTTGCAGAGGAGGAATCGAGTAACTGCGAAATAGCAACAGGACTTGGAGTTGAAGTGTCCTTAATTATTTTTGCAACTCTGCTACTGATATTTTGGGAAATCGGGAAACTCTGTGTTACACCGAATATGTATATTAGAAGCTGGCTTAATTGGGGAACATGGGGGCTTATTGTTCTCGTACTGAGCACAACTGTTCCCACTATCTTTAGTCAATCTTCCATAAGCGCCCCTCAGTACCAAGCAGCCGCAGTAAGAAACAAATTAACCTGTCACCTGATTTTAAATTAAATACCTTAACAATTCTGTATGTGTCAATAGTTCACCGTATTCTTGGCTTGGGCGTACATGATCCCACAGATCGGAAGGCTACCAGCTCTTTCCAAATACGTCGAGATATTTGGCCATGTAAGTCTTCTGTTGTAATAGTTTAATACATTATGCCATTCATACTTAAATGATGTCATGTCTATTTTAATATTTCAGGTTTTGAAATGCTTTGGATTGTTCTTCCTAACATTTTTCTCCCTTTTTGTTGGATTTGCGCTATCGTTCTCCATACTATTTCCTGGGGTAATTTCCATATTACATATTTTTAAACTCTGTGGAACGTAGAAGTAACAATTTCAGTACTGTTAACTCTTACAGAACGATTCTCCGTATGGAATATATTTTTTCTCCGTGCTGAAAGTTCTTGTGATGGTTGTGGGAGAACTGGACTACCAAGAAATGTTCTATGATTCCAAACTTGTCACTGACAACGGACCCATTCTCGGACATTTGCTGTATGCAGCGTTTGCTGTTGTGATATGTATCATTCTTATGAATCTCTTCATCGGTCTTACAGTCTCTGATATTCAGGTATGCAAATGCAAACTAAACAGAAACACACATATCTCAAACTTTCCAAAGCGTACCTGGCAATGCCAATAACATACTATACAACAAGAACCTACACAAAAGATACCAATTACAATCCATGCGAAATTACACTTCAGGCGTTGGAGAAAGAAGCTGAATTCGCCCGAGTTTGCCGTCTCATCTTGTCACTTCATCACGTGGACACATTCTTATCATCTGACAGACTCCCTCCGTTCATATCGAAGCGTCTCCAGAAACGCTTTGCATTGAGTTCATCTCTTCCCAACAATAAGCAAGACACGACACCTGCTCCATTCACCTTTGCATTCTACCCCAACGACCCATCAGATTCTAGTCTCCCAGAAGGACTGAAACAAGAGTCAGTCCTACTCGCCGAAGCGTCATTTAGTAAATCTCGGTCCCAGCGATGCACAAAATTGCCTATGCCCCACCTCACCAGAAGTTTTGGAGACAAGGACGGCAGCTGTCAAACTCACGCGATGAATGACGTCCCATCATACTTCTCCAGCCCAGCAGGAGCTTCCACATCGTCATCCACATCTTCAAGTCCCCTCGAAACTCACAGTCTAGACGTGGCAGCTCTCAGTACAAGACACGAAGTTTTAGTCCCTCGTCCCTCATGGACATCTTGTGCTAGCCAAAGATGATGATAAGTTAATGATACTATTTGTGCTTTTGACGCAAACTCACTCGACCTTTGGTGCTGATATACTCTAAAAATACCTTATCTGCACACCTCATTAGTCCTTATTATACGAACAAAGCGATACTTGAGATTTATTCGTAGCTATAAAAAGCAATTGTGCTTGTGTAATCTGTTCCTGGATAAGGCATAGAACAATAGACTTCTCTAGCACCCTAAAATGTGAATAAATGGATACTCATTATATTTTGTACTGAAACATATCAAACAAATAAAAATATAGTTAAGCAGGTTTTGGGGACATAATGATATCTCGTGTGTAATAATGAAGAGCCTTGAATCTGATCCGTTGTTTAATCAACACATGTACGGCTTCTTCCGAGTTAACACGTGGACAACACGACAATATTCAGACCTTTGGCAATAACTCGTGAGATGAGAGATGCTGGAGATTCGGAGGTAAATAAAGAATACACGAGTTGTGTAACTGCAACCACGTCGCATTTAATTTGTATGGATAATGGATGAATCCACCTTTTAAAATGATTAGGAAGCACACCACGTCCATCGACCTACATACAAATTATGAATACAAAACAACACGCAAAGTGTTGTGTGTGTAGTCTAGAGGAACTCAAAGATCACTTCTTATCATCCATCATTATTATGAGGAACATATCCTACCACCAGACCAACACAATTGTTATTGTAAAGCTCACAAGCTCTCATCAGCTTAATTCTGTTTGCCTCAGACTATATAACTTTCCACAGTAATGT
>JAQGAB010002817.1:0-11014 GCA_034696565.1 Isotomurus graminis
GAAGTGGAATTTCATTGGTATATTAATGCGATTGCATTGCAAAAACCATTCTGTATGCCCGACGAAGCTAACGAAACTTTAATAAACCAAAATGGATTTATGACCAACTAGGAAGCTATAAAATATGCGTCTGACGACATCCTTACCACATAAGCTAATCATTTTTCACAGGTAATTAAATATTTCTCTTTTCTTCCGTTCCTTCATTCAGGTGCGTACACTTCAGTCCCTTCTGACCTTAGGAGAAACTGTATTTCGGTTGGATTGTAGCATCTTTTTCCCATAAGCCTGTATTTTTTATCAGAAATCAACTATGAGTATCTCTCGTCTGTAGATAAAACTTTTTTTACTGTGCTTTCGTATGACTTAATGACATATTTATTCTTAGGTGAGGTCAGCGTGCTATGGCAACCCAACCGGCTGCGCTTATGTATGCATTCGACCCCCCCCCCTCGACAACTTTGTACACGCGACATCTCAAAAACTATCCAACCGATTTCAATAATTTTTTTCCCATACGCTAAAGTATTTTTAGTAGTACTACCGCTATCAACTTTTATTTGAACAAAATTCATTTTTGTGCTATCAAAACCGGAACAAACTCGTTTCCAAAAGAGCAAATCCTTAATAACTCCAGGACCTTAAGAACTTCGGGAGTTTGAGAATTAAATTGTTGTAGACCACGTATATAGTGACTTTATGAAAAAAATCGTAGGTTTATAACTTCATGAACATGCGTGTAACATGACTTCATATATCAAGAACGTCTGTATTTCGAAGTTCTATACCTCCTTAACACGTTAAAGCAAGCAGTTTGCAAGGACAGATTTTTTATTCGAAAATCAATACCTTTCCAACTGTCTGCCACTGAACTCTGTAACTGCCTTAGAAGCCGATAAAAACGGTTCTTAATCTCGAAGGTTTCTATGACTTTTGTGTAACTTTACGCCCCTGTTACGCTTGAAACCATCTCTAAAGTGATTTAATTAGCATATTTGGTTATAAAATTCAACATTGCTGCCGAGTTAAAACATTCCTATACATTACAGTAAACTTACAATTAGTACATAAATTTGGATATCCGTCTTTAATTAGAATTTCTAATATCCTAGTGGAACCATCAATAAAGTGCCTTTATGAAATAAAGAAAGAAATTGGTATTACTACTGACATACTGTGAGTACTGGGCTGTGCAGTTACCTAAAAAGTCCAGGATGACAACTTTTTAAAATTTGCATGGTTTTGTTCGAAAAGCGATTAGCTTTCACAAAATGTAAACAAAATAAAGTTGTCATCCTGGAGTTTTGAGGCAACCACTCAAAACTAGATTGAGTTTTTTAATGGTAGAATCGTACTTATCGTATGGAAAGCAGTCACAAATTGCAGTTACTACGGTTAAAATCTGCATTGTTTTTACATTGAATTTTAAGGTCCCAGGTCACAATCGTGTAACAATGCAAAACAAAGAGAATTATATGGGTACATGAAGACTACTAACAATTTTTATTAAATGAATGTGAACAATTATTTTATTGTCCATACATAATTTATAAGTGTGAATATAAATTATGTGGGAATTCAAAATTACTTATAGCCAGAAAATAATTAAGGCCACGTCAAAATTATGTTACAACAAAAACTTAATTAAAGTCAATTCAGAATTATTTTATGGCAACATATTATGTTATGTAAATCCTGGTCCGAATGCTGTCCGAAATGTGATGTGTATGTGTGTGTGGGTGTGACTAATACAAATAAATGGGTGAAGTCGATGGGATACACTGTAGTGGGTCTGCAGAGCCCTCTTATTGCAACTATATCGAAGCCTTACGACAAACCAAAGTAGAAAGAAAATCTAACGCGTCCCACACCTCGTGTGTCTACTTGAAGAGTGTGGAGTGAGCACCGCTCCTCCACTGATGTAGAACACGCCTTTCCTCAACTCAAACTTATCCACTACGAAATCACATGACTTAACTTAACATAAAAAAATGCCATTTATATTAGCATAAAATAATTTAATTTTAATATTTTTCATTCCAAGAAATTAGAAATTTTTTATAATTTGAACTTAATGAGCTGACACTAAATGTGCAATTTGAAAACTTCTCGTCCACAATAGTGACTATTTTTTACTTGATGTTTAAAAGTAAAGTCCGAGAGCCGTTCAAGGACCCCTGTACAATCAGTCAAAAATATGGTTTGGTTCAGCAAGGATTTATATATTTTAAAACGGCAGTTCATAAGTTAAGGTGACAAATTGGAACTGAGACAGTGTTGGATTTTTTTATAAATATTTTAACCTGTCGTGTGTCACTTGCTTTTGCATTTCATATAACATACCGTTGTTTCAAAAGGACATGGTATGTTTATTCAGGAGGAGCCTATGCACTGTCACTTAGGTCCTCTTACCCATTTCAGTAGCTCCCGTTATTATTAAGAAAACAAATTGTGAAGCAATGAAAATGACAAATACGAATTTCAAAACAAGATCTGATTAGTTTGCAGTTATAACCTTTTGAAATATATAATAATAATACCGATAAATCAAGTTTGGATTTTATTTTGAAAAGTTACCTTGATTCTTTTTGTACTGAAGCAGTGGTATGGATTTGTGAAATATATGTAATAGATTTCGTGTAAAAATTAGGAGCTTAATATGAAAGACAACAGGAACCAAGTAATTTTTACAATATTTATAAAAGCAACCTGGGACCTTAATTTTGGTCTCCCAAAAAACAACGTCAACGCGACGGCGCAGGTCTTGGGAAAGAAAACGGGGTCCCTGAAGACGCTTAGTGGCCGCCTCAGCCAACTCTCCGCCCACTCCGCTTTCTTCCTTCTCCACGCGTCGATCTCAATCCCGCGCCTCATCTTTTTTCTTCGCTGCGCCCCAACGTGGAGAAGTCAAGCCTCCTTCGAAGATTACGACGCCTTTTTGAAGACGGCCCTGGAAAACATTCTTAACGTCTCGTTGTCACCTGAGGGCTGGAAGCATTCAGGACTTCCGGTCAAGTCGGGGTGAGAAATGCTGTGGACGTGGCGATTCCGTGTTTTATCGCGTCACTCCACAGCGTCTTCCCTCTAGTGGAAGCCCTTCTCCCCCCGGACCTTCTCCGCCTGGACTCAGTGGCGGTTTCCGCGAACCTCCCCCTGTAGCAGTAAGAGGACGACAAAACTTCTGGATGTACGTCGCGTCCTCCGCGTCGTCACCGGGATCCGCAGCATTGGAGGCGGAAACCCGAAAAAAGCGAGTCCGCCTTCCTCATCCCCCGCTACACATTTGTCCCCATCGCCGCAGAGACCTTGGGGCCTGGAAAGCCTCTCTCTTCTTAAGGAGATCGGCGGGAAAATCGCTGAGGAGACGAAGAACAGGCGCGCGACCTCCTTTTTCCTCCAGCTCCTCGGCATCGCCGTGCAGCGTGGAAACTCCGCGGTGGTCCTAGGGACCCTTCCTGCAGGCCGCACCCTCGACGAAGTGTTCCTTTTATAAACCTCTTTACTCTCACTAAGCCGCGAATCCCCCTCCCCCTTTATTCTAAAACTCTGCGGAACTTAGACCTTTTCCTGTGTATCTCCTTTTAATCCGAATAAAATCACCCATTCAATGTGGTATTTGTACGAGGGGCCTATCAATCCAGGAACTTGTTTTTATAATTGTGCTAAACTTGTACTCTTATATTTCTAATAATGTAGACAAAAATATAAAATATGTAAGATTCCTGCAATTTTTACGAGGCATAATATATGTAAGGGTATCTTAGGATCCTCAATTCTGTAAGTAAAAAATATTTGTTAATTGCATCAACAACAAACGTGAAACCTTTTTGATACTTCAAAACGGTGTGAATGACGGTTATGGATCAATTTCTAATGTTTTCTGAATAATAAAACTATTTTCTGAAGTTCGTTATCTGACCTTGCTGTTGAAGGTTTGCTTAATGGAGCTGAATAACTTTAAAATAACAAAACCAGATAATACAATCTTAAAACTACCAAATGAAACCACTTCCAGCACATCACACGAATAATTTGCAAGTGGCAAATAAACACTTAGCTCGCCTGAAAACCAGGAGATTCATAATTAACACGCGAATACAACAACCCGTGGCACACAACCAGACACGAGTGAGAACATACTTCAGATTTTCCAGGGTATACTTTCGCATGCTGCTGGTAGTATCTACCAGATGTGTGTCAATGATTGCTAAGTAGTGACAAACGGACTCAACAGATTGAACGGATTCAAAGTAAGAAAAGTAGACACATGAAAATGAAACTAAAATAATCACTTGGAAATTTCTTGTAGCAGGAAACGTTCAAATCCATGGTACACCAGAAAACAGGTTGTATGTGAAAAATTGACATATGCAGTCACGCAATCAATCTTTTTATTGTGAAACAGATGTTTGTTCAGGCTTGTGCGTATATTTTTCGTAACTAATTTCGGTATAAATTCAGAACAATATTTTCCAAATACACACTAACACAGCTTACTTCTACTTTGCTCATAAATAACTTGGATAATTGAATTAAAAATTGACAGTAATGGATCCTAATCGTTTGGGTCTTGAACTCTAGGTCTATATCGCTCGTATTTGTTTCTTCGCTTGGCCCTAATCAATTGTTACTCGTTTTACACATAGAAGTTCAAAGAAGTTACGTATATATTTTATAACTTGTAAAAGGATTTTCTTAACACATGAAAACGATTTCTCAAACACCTTTGACATGGATTTGTGAGTGAGTAGCCTCTAAAACTCGTCAGAAACATTGTTGCATGACAAAACTGGACATGTTGATGATTCCACAATATCAAATGAGTTCGATTAGTTAATTGTGTACAATTATGCCAAGGTTTTAATCTGGAGACAATACTTGTTGTTCTACTAAGCCAAACGTTACCCCAAACACGTCGTACATTAATGGTCAACTCCCAGAAAAATACAAGTGCGGAAAATAAAATCCCAATTGCGGCGATAAACAACATAGGAAACATATTCGGATTAAGCTGCATTGGCTTATATGTTATCATAGAATACTTATCTGTTTGTTCCTCACGCAATTTAGAGTTCATTAAACTACTGGAATTCCCCTTTCTTCCAATATTCCCGAATTCGGTGCCTCCCATCCAACATTGAAATAGTCGAAGTATCCCTCATTAAATTATACGTTGGAGTCGCAAATAAATTTGGCCCATCGCTTGTTCAGAATATCCGAATATCAAATAGCCCAAATTACCTGGCAGAAATTCGTCTTTTCCTTTTACAAACTGCACATCTGATGAACCTTTTTCGAATTTAAAGTGGGAAATTAGTTTATTAATCACTGAATTGGTGTCAACAAAAGCAAGTTTGTCACAAGGGGACACAAATTCAACTACATTCGGCAGGTTCTGCTTCAAAAAGAAATTCAAGTTAGTCGTGTATGCAGAACACCTTTCATGTGACTCATTGAAACGGTTCAGATTTAATCTGCTGAGTACGGAATACGAATACCCAAAAAGTGAATAGAGCTTGTATGAACCTCCAGGACGATACATTCTTTCGAACTTTAATTTTGTTTCTTCGTCTGAGCGTACAAGTGCAGCGATGGTGAAATTATTGTTGGCAATTTCACAAATCGTTTTCCACTTTGTTTCTGCGGGCAGCTGAATCATTTCATAAGACGTTAGAGTTCCCTTATACACATTATTAAACAGAAACAAACTTAAAGCCCACGCAGCTATAAAAGCATACAATGGATTTTGAAAGGCTTTCGCATTTGGAGTGAAACGGTTATAGAAATTGAAGTCGTTTCCATTTTCCACCAAGCTCGAAAGAAGTATTTCTGCATTGAACGACAGGTATGTAAAACTAATCTGCTCGTTTCTGGTCGTATTTTGCAGTGTGTATCTTGCTGCTACTGTCATAAACGCAGTAGCCAGAATCAAGGTAAGAAATAACATAACCCACACTGTATTTTCAAATGGGGTTAAATAAGCTACAAACAAATTGTCCATGCTTTTCATTGAGCGAAAGAATACCCCATCGCAAGTCAAAAAGTTGAACGAGTAGCTTTCAGTTATTGTGAATGTCTGTAAGTACCTGGATCGAAGGAACCGCGGGTCACCAAGCTGTATTGTTGGTCGTATAAGACTTCTACCTTGTAGTGGAACAATGTGACAAGTTCCTAAATGCTCCACTGAACTCTGATCAGTAAGGTTCATGCTGTCAAACAATATTATACTTATTATTTCATGCATTCTGAGTTCCTGTCCATTTCTTTGGAGATTCTTTTTAAATGGAGAAAGTGGTGGCAGTTTATGGCGCTTTGCATCAATCATGTATTCAGGGTAGAAGAGTGTGTGTTTAAAAGAGTCAAACTGTACAAATACTCTGGACCCTTTATTACTAGCAAAACGTTCTGCTAAATCCAGTTCCTGCTTTGTGAGACCAATTGAGCTTTTAATAAATGGCATGCAATGGTTTACTGTAATTGCTACTGGTTGGTGAGGCAAACAGTAAAAGCATATGTAGAATATGTTTTGAACTACTTCAAAGGAAGTGGGTTCCATTTCCAAGACATACGCCTGTATAATGTGGCCCAGCTTGTCTGAAATTAATCGGTTTGCCCATTTATGGGGATCTTTATGGGTCACAACAATCAAGTAGTTAAACTCTAAGGTTGACAAGAATGGATAAACTTGACTGTTATTACGCAGTCGGAAATCTTCATATTCTTCAATATCATGATTATTGTGTTCGTTGGTGTAAACCGGAGCGGTTGCAAATAACACTAACTCTATTAGTGGGAATTTGACACGACTTAACTTATCGTTAGAGGGTTCCCACTTTTCCGGGTACAAGATTTGGTTCATAACACAGAAGCAATACTTTCTTAGATGAACTCGAGACGTCCGAAGGAAGGCAAATTTAGCTACGTTCAGTATCACAGGAACGTTTAATTCGGGAACATAATCGCGATTTTCAAAGTAATTCAGATTAATGATACAAGAGGAATAGCTATTTGTTAAGTCTTGGAGTGAGTAGGTTAATGCGATAGCTGAATTTATTGAGTGAAATACAACAACAATTAAAATTATTTTGCAAGCAGATTTAAGTTTGTTCATGTTTGGTCGAAGTTTTAATTAAGAAGTTCACAAGCAGACTAACAATTTTATATAATCCAGTAGCACAACAAATAGTTAAAGCTGTCCTTAGTAATTTGTCGAAAGAAATAAACCATTTGTAAACTAAATGTAATGAAGAGGTGAAACAAATGTCCGTGTGCTAAGTTACACGACTCAAACTTTATTTGAACTATAAATGACACATCGTGTGACTCTAAAATCCTATCCTGTGATGGATGAATCTTAAATAAGCGGAATCAGAATACCTGGTTTTGCACAAACCTTACACATTTATGTTAAATAGGGTCAACCCCATGTACTCTAAGGATCAAGAACATGGGACCTTAATCAATCATTCTCTTTGTAGTACTCCCGCCTATGGATGCCTAGAACGAATTTGAACAAAATAAAGTTGACAACGTTTGACCTAAAGGTCACAGCCCAAAAATCCTAAACATGTTTGTGATAAAGTCAACCAACATTTGTAACGATATCTCACATGGCCTTTATCATTTTAAACGAGGAAATAACCTTCTGAAATTTACCCGTGACCTAAGTGATCTAAAGACATTATTTTCAATAGCATTTCTTACCCTAGTCTCAAAGAAGATGGAGAGAACACATTTTGAAAAGTCGTTTTCAAGACAAATGCAAACGGACACACACGGACTGACAGAGCATTCCCATAGAGAGGTTTCACCTCTTAAAAATCAATATCTCATATAGAGCTTCGAGAGTTTTTCATTTGAAACAATATCCTCTAACACGAATAATTTAAGTGGAACATGTTGAAATGATTTGATGTCCTCCATGTCACGAGAAATTGTTGTTCCCTAAGTAGATATTTTGCTGAGTTGTAATTTCTAGTGACAACCATTAGTGTCAAACAAGTGTTTAAATGTCATGTGTAAATGGGAAGAACAAACAAGGGCGTTTTAAATGTAATATTTTGAGTATTTTGTGTCATAAACGGACACCTATAAGAGTATAAGAAACGGATTCCAGTTTCTGCTGCTCAAAGTTGGATAAAAGAAAACAAAGTTATTCTGGAAATGACCTCAATTGATACCGAACAACGACCGGACACTTCAGAAGGAAGACCTGCCATCTCGATCAAGAACATAAGTGGTGAACAAGTCATTCACACTGGATTCCGATGCAATGGATGCGGGGCCAAAAATTTGAAATAAATCGGATGGAAATGCGTCGTGTATGATGACTACAACTTATGCGAAGGGTACGAGAAGCGTGTGGGGATTCACCCGGACTCTCACAATTTACTCAAAATTATATACACAACCTCGACAAGAACCGCAGCTGCGGTGGATGGGAAGATGGGCGTTGTGAGAAATGCCTCCGAGAATAACTTTGTCCACCTGAAAAGTGTAGACGGGAAGGTAATTTTTCAACTTAAATGACTTTTGGTTGCAATAAATTACTAAAAGTCTTCACTGGTACTTTCATTTCAAGGAAATCTGGATAACGGTTCCTAAAGGAGGAGAGAATATCCGATGCACTCACTGTGATATGAAAGTGAACGAAGGCGACCGTTACTTTTTCTGTGATGGAAAGATCTTCTGTAAGTATGACTTTTGGAATAATTCCGGACTAAATTGTAGCAGATGTGGGGAATTCTTCGATGCCTTGGTAAGTCGGGAGTTAAAGTTCTGCTGGTATGCAGCAGAACGGGCGTTGAATATTTTGCACTTGGTTCGTAGAGATTCTTCAGTTTTTATGGAGATTCCAAGATTCCCATCCACAATCGGTGTTTTAAATGCAGCCACTGTTAGAAGGTTATTCCTTACGACGAGCAGAATTTCACGAAAGATGGGATTTCCTACTTCCCTAAAGATTATCATCAACTGTTTTCCTCTAAATGCGCCAGAGGTGGGGATTTTTGCAAAGCGACGGTGAGTTCTGGAAATATAATGCAAAAGAGCTTGAAACACTAAATAATGTACAGTACGCTGAGGTGGAAGATTTGGTGCATTTCCACGTGGAGTGTTTCAACTGCTTCAAATGCAAAGCACAGCTAACGACGTATTTCAAGAATGAAGATCACTTTGTCTCCCCAAACTGCTTTAGACAATCGAATTAAGTTAATTCTTGAGAACTGTAGACAGAGAAGTGAATACTCAAGTGTTGTGTTAAAGGAGTATGAATACACCGGGTGGTGAAGGTTTGTAAAATTTGGTACTGTCGAGTGTCGACTGTAACTTAATAAAATGCGTTTACGACTCTTATTTTTTGTGCACAGGTTGATTAAGTGCCGCATTAACCCGTTTGTTTGACTTATTCCGTCGTAGACACGACGCTCGCTCCCGCTCGACTTAGATAAAGTTGCTTGGAAGTTGTTGGAGACTGTGAGATACCGTTAGGCTTAATCAGCGTCTGTGGGGACATTAAAGGAAATTTTAAAATTACTGCCGGTGAATTGTTTCTCCTTAAAGAGTCCCGAAGTGGCCTCGTGTTTGCGAGTTAATTTTCTCTTGCGACAAGTTTTTACTGGATGTAACCCGTCTTCTAGTGTCATATTCCACACCCTAACTTATTAAATTAACTCACGTGGGCTTCCTGGACCCTCCAAAGATTCAAATCTATCGCGAACGGCTGTTGAAACACACGAGAATGTCTGCGCGACGCTTCGAACGGGACGGATGGAAGGTGGAGATTGTCGACAATTCTAGTCAAGTGTTCGGACGTTGTAGAAAGAGACGCAGGGAGGGAGTGTGGAAGTGGAGAAGACTGTGCGCGGTGAGGGTGGTGTCACAACCACAACTACATTTGTGTGCAGCAACACAGTCCCAACCACAACCACATAAGCGTACACCAACACAGTGCCAACCACAACCACAGTGACACAGTACAACACAGATCCAACCACAACTACTCGTACCCACATAAGATACAACAGTCACAACCTGTCGCCTGCAGTTATCACTGAGAGTGGTTGCTCAAGTTTAGGTCTCTGTAGATTCCTTATTAAAGTTAGTTAATAGATATAATTCAGCTCATTGTAATTGCGATGCGATTCTCTATAATTCATATGATTCGTGTTTTATACTATGATCAAGTGCAACAAAGTTATCGACGCTGCAAAATTGGACGATTTGTTTTATGAAACGGATTGTTAATAGTTTAAATGTCAATATTTAAGATACTGTTAATTTGTTAGAATTTCTATTATAGTGTTTCATTTGCGATGCAATTAGCCGTAGTATACAGCAAAGCGTATAGTTTTAGAGTAAATGTAGCACTAGTTATCAGAAGTTTAATTTTGGACGAGCCCACCTTATGGAATTTCATGTTTCCTCCTTATAAGATTTAATATGCTCACCTTACGGAATTGTTACAGAGCAGTGGGCAACAAAGGGCGTAGAGACAAGTGAAGTAAGAGCATTATTGTTGATTCTAGGTGAATATGGTCTTGTACTATCATGGTCGGGGGTATTATTATTGCAAAAACTTCATTTCAAATCAAATTCGTACATGTGATTGATTAGAAAAATCTTGATCACGCAGAACTGAACCGGTATAGCACAGTTAAAAGGTAACATGGAAATGGAAATGATAACTTATTTAACAGAGTGGTGAGGGTAATTTAAGTATGCTTAAATTCAGTTCCAAACGTGTGTGCGTGGATAATCTCTGGTTGTTTATTGTAGTTCCGTTGATTTTAGTGTAGGACCAAAAATAAATGTATGATTTAAACTTTGTGTCCGTATGTACTCAAACCAGTTAGTAAAAATGTAGCGGTTCCTCGGGTCTGTAAGCTTGTATGAAACCTTGTACAAATTCTTGACGTTGACACCTGTCAAAGTATATGTGTCAGTTAGGTTTATCAATTTTGAATGAGCACATTAGTGATGCAGAAACTCACCTTTGGTTTACAATGCAATCAAT
>JAQGAB010002818.1:0-11006 GCA_034696565.1 Isotomurus graminis
CCGGTGTACACATATTTTTAGAAATATGTGTTAGCTTAACATTCCAAAATTTCGAAAATATGCCACTTTTACATGATATTTGTAGCTTTTTTTCTTATGGACAAAATAACATTGGGGCGAGGTGCGCAAACGGCCTGGACTGAAGACAACTCGCATGGTTGGCTAATGCAGATGGACTGGACGAGTCTCCTGGAGCACCTGGACTAGTCGAGTGAAGGTCAACAAGAAATCCTAACACGGGTCATGCAAAATGACTCGGTAACTGCGATGATCTTCTTTGACTTAAACAAAAAGGTTGACGGTAAACAAAACTACCCATTGAAGTGTGTTTGTGTTAAGGATGACTTAGTCATAGTTATAGTGTGTTTATTATCTTTGCTCAAACTGACCTTGGTGTGCTGAAGCTTTTGATTTTGATTAAGTGATCTTTATTCGTAACTCATTCAGCAAACATTTGTTTCTACTGTTTGGTATTCAGGTTTCATTAATGAACACAACATGTTGATTTGAACTCGTTTCATTCAATCTACATTAATCAAAGCTCTTAAGTGATTTCAGAGGTGTGCATTGTGAACGTGTTGCTAGGAATGAGTTAGCAACTTTACAGTATTTCCATTAGTGGGAACGACCAGTATTAAGGCTTGAGCATTAATAACTTTTGAGTACAACTCCAAGAGATAATCTTATGGCTCTAAACAAAGTCTACTTCTAAACATTATAATACTTATCATTCGATCAATCTTGGTACATAATATTTTGAAGCGTATAATGTAATGTATATTTTAAGTTACGAAAATCTTTATTAGCAAAAATTAATAAATTCATTAAGATCATTGTAGTGTAGAACACCCTTATGTGAAAAAGGGTACTAGCAGTGAAAGCAACTATTGGTTGAAACTAAAGTATAACTGGATAATACAGTTTGTGTTAAATTAAATTTTATTGCAACAATGCTCAACTATCTTTGTATTTTTTGCCCAGGTAACTGGTGCATATACGAGGATACTAATGTCACGGTATCCGTCTGTCCGTCTGTGTGATCCCGATTTATCTCAAGACCCACCTTACCGATTGTCACCAAATTTTGTAGGAATGTTGTGCAAGCGTATCGGACCTACCGCTCACAATTTGGTGTTAATCAGAGTATTAAGTGACCCGTAGTGGTCATCCAAATGGGCCAAAACAGCAAAAGCTAACGACAGCAGAGGCCAAACTAAGCTTGACCTCTCTCCAATTTTTTTACAGTCGCAAGAAATCGTAATTTTAAGCAACTTTGGTATTCGTGTAGAAGTTCGAAATCGTTGCAGCAGAGTGCTTAAGTGGGGCTTAAAGGTACGAAAATTCGCGTCGTTGTGACTATTTGTGTCTCAGTTACCTGGGCTTAAAGAGGCTGCTTGGTGTAGGTTTTTAACATGTATACATGTCTGGATTTTCTGGCTGCCATTCAGCCACCCCAAACTGTTGTATTCTTTGCAGAGCTTTGATGTTATTTACATTGTGAAGTGAAGAAACATTTGACATGTATCTTGGATATTAAGAAATTACAGAAGGTACCTTAGTATTTAGCAAAATCTGCTACTGATGCAGCTGCGTTAGCTGTTAATTAACGGGACTTTGCATTACTATTTTTGTTCGTCACAAGCAATGTTGTGAGTTTTTATTTTCTACATTAGTAACATTACACAATAAATTTAACCCTGCAGTAAATTTTGTGCTGCAGCCATCAGTTTCTTGCACCAAAAAGAGTATGAGCGTTGAGCGTTTTTAGACCTGTATCAGCTGCTTGTATAAGTTTAAGTTTTTATAGGATTCCAACAAGGAGATCCATAGTACTGCTGAATTCTTCCTTGAAATTCAGTATTGATATACGTATTCTTTCACTCTCGTACAGTTCAACACTGCTTGAAAAACATTAAGTTTATCATTAAAATCGTGCACAATATTGCAGTTCCATTGATCCTAAACTAAACTATAATATTTAAACATGTTGAAGTGAAAATGTTTTGCAGAAAACGTCAAATTAACATATTTCTAGTGCACAAAATATAATATGGAAGGAATCTATAAAATTGCAGAAGATAATCAAGTGAATCTTACAGTTTAGGGGTCTTCTATTTATTTCCAGATTTGATATACTGAACAAAAGGAAATCCTGACGTCCAACCTGCGTCATCATTCGAATAATCCATTCTCACCGACAACAGCGTTATAGGTGAAATAATATAGATATAATAGTTCAAGTAGCTTTCATTAGGTGTGTAAAATTAAAATGAATCAAAACTTAAGAAAAAAGTGTCATTTTCTATAAGCTTCTAAAAAGCCGTGTGGTTAAGTGATTACACAGCGGTTTAACTCGAAAGCCTTTTTTTCCTTACATGTATGAAAATGTGTGTAGAAGACGGTATCTATTAAGAAGCAAATGCAGTTTTATGTTTTTTACCTTATTTTACAACTGTGTAAGTACCCCCGGTCAAAACACCGAGTACTCCTAAGCGCAATTTTAAACATCCACATTCGTCAGTATGATTGTTTTAAATGTACACATATTGAATCTATGCTAATTTTAAACACAAAAGGCTCACAGTTTGTTGACAACAAAATGACACAACAACTAAAGGAGTAGCATTGTCTACAAAATTTGTATTGCCGATTTTAACCTTAAGTGGAGCTAAAGAAGAAATTAGTTTCTTCTGGTAATTACTACTCTTCCTTGTTCTAACTGAAACGCGACACTCCCGTAAAAACAAGCAAGATTCAATCCAAATTTTAGCTGCCACTCCAAACAGCATCCCGTAAAATAAATACCCAGAACATCCAATCACTGCAAGAGTCAACGTGACATATCCTGGTAACTTTTTTCTAAACGCTATAGCTGCGTACACCCAACAAATAGGAATACACATCGCTGCACCAGTTACTTGCGAGAAGAACTTCACTCCGAACATGTTGTTATATTCTGTTATAAACATCCCTAGTTCTTTGTACTGTCGCACGCATTTGAACCCATGTGTGCTTTTTAAGTCTATTCTAAACATTTTTAAGCAATTCATGAAGCTAATTCCACCTAATAATATAAAATAGATTGCTGTTATTGAAACTTGCAAGGTTAGAGATAATTGTGCTAATGGTACGATGAAGATCATGTATGCGTACTTCAGAGACATATGAACCCAGATCTGCTTAGAAAGAATAAAGTGAAATACGTAACCAGCAAATGGGGGATGATCCAGCATAAAGAAACTAAACAAGGTATTTGGGATCACCATCAACTTCAGAACAAGGTTTATCCACTTGAAGAAGGCTACCAGCAACTTGTTTGCAGCTGCCTCTGCAATTTCCAACGAAAATTGTTATTATTGTTTCTAATCGTAATGAACAAGTTACCATTTGTGTTTTCTGCGAGTAATCTGGACTCGTAGCGGAGGATTCCATGAAAAAATGAAAACCATTGTTGAATGAATCCCAGGTCGCAAGTCATTATGAAAACCATGTAAGTCGCGGCGTGAAATATTAACGTGCTCACAAATGAAACCAAAGTTAGTGTAGACATATTGCTTCTTATGCCAAGAAGTGCGGATAACCCAGTGACAACGATATGGGAATAAGTGACAATCCTGGATACGTGCAATTTCCATTGGCGCCCTTTGGGTACTTTTAGACTTTCTGAGACGTTGCCAAAGTCATGGAATAGGCCAATAGTCTTTTTACACCAGCTAAGCTGCTCAATGAATGGTTGCATATAAAAAGTATACATTTTGTCTTATTTTAACTTATTTTTAAGGTATGGGAACTAAGAACCTTACGCTTCACTTGATATCCTATGTTGAATATGTATATACAGGTTTAGAACCAGAACTAGCCTATTAATATTACATTAATCTATTTAACAGACAACAGAGGAAAAATACTCTACTTTATGGAGAGTGGTTCACCGTCAGCTGCCTCTCAAAAACACAACAATATAATAGAATAAAGTTTAATTAAAAGCCTGTAGCTTTCAACCGGGACTCTGACTTACGATTCTCTCTTCTCTCTCTCTGATTACGTTACAATCTCTGCAATACCGAAGCCAATAAAGCAGCCCAAACGAACTTTAATATTAAAATATTTCTCGTTAAGGATTTTACTGGTGCAATATATTTTTCTTAAGGCGGTAAACACAAACACTAAACTGCAAATGAAATCGGAATTTTAGTCCATAGTGAGCAATCTACCTTGATTAAAAGATTAACTTTATTCATTAAAACCTATTTAAGGTACGAAGTTTATTTCAGCTGTAATTGGACAGATCTGGATCTTAATCAAACTGTTTACAGAGCAGAAATTCTAATCATATTAACGGGTTTGATTCACACAATTTAATTTTCATTATCTAGAAGTTGTCAAAAACAAGTTTAGGCTTTGAAGTTTAATTAAGTTTAAGCAAACGAAACTTTGAAATCGGGTTGATTTAATTGACAGTCTAGCTTGTTTATGGGAAGGGCTTTACTATCATCCTTCTGTTTGTTAATGATTAGAATCCAAAATTTAGCTCTATCCACAATAAACAGATGAATATTTGAGACCATAATATCATATAACTATACCGCCTGTGAAAGGTTTCACAAATATTTATGTTTGTATTAGATTGATGGATTTTGTTAACCGTTGAAGTTGAACACTTCTGTCATAATTTACAGGAAGTGTTTGTCACAAACGTCAGGTAAATAAGTTAATGTGCCACATTTTCTTGACCACGGAACAATCAAAATAATTTTGGGTAGATAATTAGATCATTATTGATCATAAACAATGATAATATAAGTAATCGAAGATTAAATTGGCTCCCTTCCTTTCCACAATTTGCGCTAACGATATAATTTGGAACAAACTTGTTTTCACGCATTATATATCCGAGTTTGTAAGTAAAATATTGGTTTAACCTCACATTAAAAAATATACTTTGGTTGTCATGTACTAATCTGTATAAAGCAGCTAGCTAACCTTATCTCTAATGCTGGCATATGGCATATATATAAGTTTCTGTAGAGAAATCACGTTGGTAGCCTATTAAAATACTAGACTCCAGAAAACAGGTAACCAAATAATTGGTAGATAAATAGCGGTTCCGGTTAGTTTAGAGCTGGAAATGTTATCAAGGAATGAAAGTGTTTCGAAACAAAATTAACAATAAGTAGGCAACTTGCATCTCGTTCCATTAACTTAAATCTTTATTAAAATCTTTGCAGCGCTACAAAGACTCCTTCTAATGTCCTTGTTAAACAAGCTATACTCCAAAACATAATAATTATTATGTCCTTAAGTGGTAATACTAAAACAGATTGTTACTGATGTAACGGAAAGATATTTGCAGTACGAAATTAATGTCAAAAAGAAAAGAACAGTCCGGGCACACTGATATCAGGTCAGATGCTCTACCAACTGAGCTAACTGTCGTTATATTGAAAGTCCGTATGCCATCTCTCTTACCCGTTGCTCTGATTGACTCGCGGTGACTACACCGAGGCTTCTCAGCTATTCTACTCACGTTTCACTGATAAGTCATGTAAGTGTAGTTTCCAGGCTTTGGTGTTTCTTTACACATGTTAAAACACATTTTTAGTAATTAAAGTATTTAGCTGAATTTCCTCGTTATTTTCCAACCTAATATGTTACATAATAAAGAGAGTCTTTCCATAATAAACCAACTTCTCTTTAAACATGTAAATGAATACATCTTCCCTAACACATGTCTGACATACGAGAACCACCATTTCCGGAAATCTTACGTTAATATTAAGAACGTCAAGCAAATAAATGTCCCGACGGGCACAGATCTGAATATATTGTATAATCCTGGCACCCATAATTCCATACGAATATCATGACGAAATGTTTATTCTGGTGTTACTTAATTAGATATTCAATTAACTTTATGTAAATTCATATCCAAAATGTAAATACGCTGTTAGTTATAATACACACTATCAGTGAACACATATGATAATGATAAAAGATCAGAGCTGTGGGAATCTTTTGATGAGGAAGTGTTAGGGACTCGCCTTCCAAATGGAAATGCTGACGTTCTAGTCAGTTCGAAACGGTTTCCTTTTTTTGTCCACTCATATCTATCCAGTTGCCCTGGACGTACCCGTGTGTTTCTTTGTTCGTGAAGATGATTGAGTTCCTTTGGTCCACTTGGATATTCTGGAGAGTTTGCACGTTTGTGTGGAGGTGGTGGGCGTGGTTTAAGAGGCGGCAGGAGCGAGTGTGGAGGACTAAACGGCCGAGTTAGGTGTCCTCTGGAATCTCTAGACGCACTTCCACCTCATTCCATTCAGAATAATCTTGGCAATTGAATGAATAACTTGGCTGACTTAATGTACAGTGACCTTATTATAGTAGAGGTACTTTCAAGGTTTGGATTAAAGTTCCTGAAATCCTGGATTTCTTGTTAAATTGGTCCAGAAATCTCCAGAAAGTAAGAGCAAAATATATTTTGTACCTGCGGCAAATGCCCAAGTCTTAGATTCCCTCAGTTGCTACGGAACACTGTCCATTCACTTTTCAGAGTTTACTGAATCCTTATGTGTCATTCTCGACATCAATAAACAGAGTCAATAAACACTTAATCTCTGCTGATAGCAAATGAGGATAAGCGATTGCAATTGTATTCGTGGCTGACTGGTGAATTGTTCAAGAGATTAGCGTGTCAGTTGGCTTGTTGTTCTGTTCATTTGTACTTATTGAG
The DNA here is from genome assembly GCA_034696565.1 of Isotomurus graminis. NCBI lineage: Eukaryota > Metazoa > Arthropoda > Collembola > Entomobryomorpha > Isotomidae > Isotomurus > Isotomurus graminis. The sequence goes on from JAQGAB010002818.1 coordinate 6,731, forward strand.
GCGAATGTCTCTCCTACTTCTTTTACGTCTCTCGTATTGAGTCAGTTGGGAAGGCGACGTGAAGGAATACATTTGATATTGTAAGGGGAATTGTCTGTTACTTGCGATGGAGGGAGATGATTCGTTTTGTTCAACGTTTCTGGGAGCGTTTGAGATTCTCCCGTAGACCAGTTTTGACGATGGAGCGTCTGGAAGTGTTTTTAGAGTGAATGGGAAGGGGGGAGTGGCGTGTCCGGTTGGAGGTTTTGATGTGTCTGGATTCCAGTTCGTTGTTAAGATTGTGAGTCTGTCATTCAGGTGAGTTCCATATAATGAATACTGTACTGATCATGTAAGGATAAATGGGCGAGGTTCTTATTGAAGTGACGTAGGAGAGTTGGAAGAGGTGAAGGAGCTGCGGGAAGTGGAGCTGCTTGAAGATATTCGTGATGAGAATGTAGTGAGGGTCTTTGGGAGTTGGGAGGAACAACCTCCGCTGGGCTTCGAGTACCCCAACCGACCTCCGGTCAACCAGCGCGGTGCTCGACTGCTGTTCATCATGATGGAGTACTGCGACCTATTCACGCTCCGTCGATGGCTGGGGTGGCCGCGGGAGAAGCGGAGTTGGGCGGACCTCCTCAATATATTCGTACAAGTAACGAAAGGCCTGGTGGCGATACACACGGAGGGAATCATCCACAGGGACCTTAAGCCTTCCAACGTGGGACTCACCTGCCACTGGTCAGAGGAACGCATGGTGGCCAAGTTAATTGACTTTGGGTTGGCTACCACCGTTCGCGATGAGATGACGTCACAAGTTGGGACTTTTATTTACCAGAGCCCAGAGAGTGTAAAGCAGATAATTAAGTGTGCCAACGTTTAATTAAACTGACGAATTCTTAATGAATTTGCAGCACCAGAGCCAACGCAGATATGACGAAAAGACGGATGTCTACGCATTGGGAATAACGTTGTGTCAAATGATAAGCTCCTTGGTGGTTGTGGACATGTCGCTGTCAAGGCTGGAAGGGGAGTTTCGAGAGTTCGTGGAGGACAAGAACTCATCAGCTCCGTTGCCGTTTGACGCCTTTAGTTACCTGGACAAGTACGGAGTGACACAAGACAATCTTCAAATGTCACAGGTTAACTGAATTTGTGAATCGTAAACGTTTTACAGACCAAATTTAATTGTGTTTGGTTGCAGATGATTCAGTTAGCCCAGCAGATGACTTCTTATGATCCAACTGAACGAACTTCGTCTCTGAAAGTCTTGGGAAAAATGAGACAACTGAATCCTGGAGTTGAAGACAGTGTCGTGTCCATCTACAATTACCTGGAAGAGGTTAAGGAACAGCAGGTGTGTCACTCTTATAAAAACTGTACAGAGTTTCGTCCAATCAAGACGTCTCGGCTGATCCACCTCACCCACTTGACCCTCCGGAATATTCACCTCACAAAGCAGCAATTGCTGGAAACCTTGCAAGATTGCTTTGTCCTTAAGCACTTGTCCATGTCGCTAGTGATCTCCGACTTCCGGGATGACGAGCTCCTTCCTTTCGACTCCATTCGCCTTCCGTCCCTTAGAACATTCAGACTGCGATTTCATAACTTAAGCGGCGAGACCAATTTGACTGAACCTGAGAATCCCGTAAAGCGCTACGGAGTTCCGAGAATCCAGAGTTTAATGTTCTTTGGGCCGTTAAGTCAAATCTGGGAACAGAAGATGCGAGTGAAAGTCTCGTGTGGAAAGCAAATCCTCTTAAGCATTAATGCCGGACAAACTCCGTTCTTCTACTTGAATTAAATTGAAGGTGGATTCGAGTTCCTGGAGATTCTGAATCAAGTCGAGTTCCAAGACGTTTCGCTTCGATGGCTTTCAGGGAAGAACGATGGAGACAATTTGGACCTGGAGAAGAATTGGATGGACAAGAAGAAAGCTGATGTTCGGGAGTTGGAAGTGGTTCTTCCACGAATTGACTTGATGGAAGGAAACTTGTTCCAGGGATTCAGTTGTCTCGCAGAGTTGTCTGTAAAGTCCAAAGCGGGTTTGCCGTACAATAAGATAAGCTTTCGTCTTCTGCCTTCAACGATAAGCAGACTGTTTCTCCAGTGGATTCAAGTGAGTGTCCAGGGAATGTCTGAGACTTCCTTAAGAACCCTGAGTATTCTGAGCTTAGCTGATTGTGAAGTTCCAGCCGAATTCTACGAACAGTACAGTTCGATTTTTGAAGTGGAGAGTTTGTTTGTGTCGAGTGTTCGGTTGGGTTCAAAGGTCAGCGTGGTTCCTGGCCTTTCCTTCGTGGAGAGCGTGTTTAATACTTCCAACTGGAGGAGTGTGAATTTGGATCCGTTTGACTGGATGGAAACTCCGGAGAACTCTCAGTTCAGAACTGAACTGATCTCGTCATTCTTTTCCAGTGTGGATGACAAGTACTTAAGGGACAGGGAGGGTGGAATGTTGCTGGAATTAATTGAAGGGAACGCAGTGGCTCGGGTGATTGAGGGAGTTCAATCCAACCCGAAGCTGAGACACATTCGTCTGGAAGATTGCAGTGTGAGTTCCAGTCTTCCTATTCAACTCAGAGGATGTGTACGTCTGGAGTTTCTCGTGTTGGACATGGTTGAGTGGAAGTCTGACTCCAGAACACACATGACCTCGAGCTTTCCAATGTTGAAGACATACGACGTGAACTTGTACAGTAGATTTCTTCCTGAAGGAATCCACGCAGATTACTTTACTCTTGAGAGGTTTGACCAGCTGTGGTTCTTTTTTTCAGGACCTGAAAGAATCAAAGGCCTGTGGGGACAAGGAATCGAGTGCCACGTGAGTGTCCAGGGGACTTTGTACTTCCTACTGGACGAAAGTTCATTGACTCTCCAGTTCCTTCCGGACGTGGACAGAATTCTAAGTCTCCTGGAGTTAAACGAAACACTGGAGACGTTGAGGATCCAATGCTGCCTTTTCAAACTCCCTCAGGAAGGTCTCCAGTCTTCTATTACAAAGTTAAGCCTGAGATACGTCGAGGCGACGTTCAGAGAAGTTTGTGACAGTGAATTGACGTCGCTGGTGACGCTGATCTTCGAGGGACGTGGAGATCACATTTTCGTAGACGTGGAATGCATTGAGACTCTTCCTTCCCTTAAACACTTGACGCTGTGCAATTTGGCGTTGTGTGGACTGCTAAACAAAGTCAGAACCCTTTTGGAGTCGCTTACCTTAAGTAGAGTTAAGGGAAACGGGTTTTGTGACATTGGCTGGAGTTTCAATGACAGATTCGCTAGTTTCCTTAACATGGAGAGTCTTATCCTTGCGGATGGAGTTAACCATTTGTTCAAATGGGAGACGCTTTATTCGTTACTCACAAGTGAAGATGTTTGCATGAAGAATGTTGTTTTCATTAACTGTGAGAGATCCATTACAAACCCTGAAGTGTCAGAGGAAGAGTTTCGCCGTCACTCCGTCTGCGAGTCATTCCTAACAAAGCATGGAATAATCGGAAACAGCTTTAGAGTTCAGCTAAAGCAGAAGAGTTCCAAGGAATGGGGAGCAGTAGACATTCTTCCAGATGAGAAGGATGATGAACTGTTGGAAGGATATTTGGAAACCAATCCGTACTTTGGAAAGAACGACAAGCCACGTCGAACTGAAAACTTGAAGCGATTGAGGGACAGGCGGTTTCTTCCAGAAGGACATTTCAGTGTGTAAAATTCTTTTGTCTACCAACTGGTTTAAGATAAACAACTCTTTAGTTTATTAGTTGTCAGGGTAAAAATAAACGCGTGAGATAGTTTCCTTCTAATTGTGTTTCAGTTTAACTGATGTAAGCAACTAACAACAACTAATGTATAAATGGTGACTTGTTTGTGGAAATGCCATAGAAGCTTAGAGAGTTTAAACTAAATATATACACCCAAGTGTAAGTAGAGACACAAGGAACTGTACTGACTGAATTGTTCTCATTGTGAAACAATTACCACTATTGATTACAATTATTGAGGATTACTTTACGAAATGATAATAAATATCTTTGATATTAATACCGAGGATAACATCTGGATGATTAATTATTTAAATCTGGATTCCAACAACAAACTCTGATACAACTTTTAAAGGAGATGGAGGATTCTTGAGAATACAGACTTGAAGTGAGCAGAAGAAAGCCAACCGTGAGGCAGTTTGGTCTGATGTGTGGAAAACCCCGATATTATTGGGAATGAGGATACGATTTAATAGGGAGTTTTGGGGAATTTAAGTTCATTTATTCTTCGTTCATACCGTGTGATATTTTAACCGAAA
>JAQGAB010002819.1:0-11001 GCA_034696565.1 Isotomurus graminis
TATGAGATGCTTAGTTAACCCTGTAGAGATACACTCAACTTATTTAATGTTCTCTGTGTCAGATGTGCTCAATTCATTCTTTCCTCGTGAAGGGTAAATTTTCCCTTCAACCTCAAGATTTTCCAGACCATTTTTGTGGCTTCTTAAAAAGTAATTAAGAACCATAAATACTATCAACACTGGGACTTATATAAGAGAATAAGGAAGACCGGAAGACCGTTCAGTGTTGTTGAGATCACGCAGTGGACACTAAACTGGATTTATGTACCCGTCAATCATTCCTGAGCTCCATTTTGCACCTAAAATGATTATGTATTGGTTTGCATATTTTAATAGTTGTGAAGCCTAAGAAATTAAAAGCAAACAGTCACGATGCAAAATCAAACAACCTTATTATTATAACCCACGTACTTCCTTCAAATCATCTTAGAACTCATAATTAGCAAATAGATTGCAATGTCTAGTAGGGTATTAACATTGTGGATCTACAACTACCCTATGCTCATAGTAAGATCACAACACATGAGGATATAAAATATGCATATCATGGGATTATTAAGCATTATGTGTACTTTAACATTGTGTATACTTAACTAATGTTAAAATAATAAATGTGCAATGATTCATTTAATCGTGCGTGTACTCCTTCACGATTTTGCTCGTGAGAAGATTTAACATTTACGTCTACTGTAAAAGTGTAGAAGTATAACTTTTTGGCTTTTATTTCACGGATCTTTCATTCTAGCTGTTTCAGTTGGTTTTAGAAGTTTTGAATGCGGGGATGTGGTCGACAGGATGGCCATTGATGTGAAGGAGTCTCGAGTAGATTTTATGACACAATAACCCAGTGAGCCGTAGATGAATACAATACAGTGTAAGGCAAACTACTCTCACAGGTAACTTAGCTATTGGGTGATTTGGGTTCTTGTCCTATGTGTAGTCTTAGTCAATGATGAGAATTTGTCTCGTTCGTATGAGAGCTCTTTGATTTAAACATACATGTGTAAGTAAAATGTTTCCCTTTTTAATAGAAAATGTAAGAAAGCAGCTGCTGAGTTAAAATTTAATGGGCCGTAGTCTAAACTATTATTATATCTTCTTGATGTTTCCTTCGACCTCTTGATGAAAGGGAATGGTTTGCTGTCTCACATTTTAGGGTTTCCAATTCCTTCCTCTATACTTTGATTCAATAAGAGGGTCCTGGAATACGACAAAGTTCGCTCTTCCAAAGAATCTCTAAGCTAGTTCATATTGAAAGTTTAGCACAGCAGGACACTTTAAGGAACATATTGACCATCCCCATTTCAATCCTGCTCGGGTGTTTTGTTCTCTAATCATCATCTTCAATGATTTAAAAAAGGTACACTTGAGTTTTCATTCTGTGACGTGGATTGCTTGTCTTCGTTATGCCCTGTAATTTTCATGTCTACATCTACAAAGATACTGACGTTTTAGAATTATTTAAAAAAATCTAAAATAAGCTTGGAATAATTCCTATTTATGAAATATGTTTGTGCAATTAGGATCGCTTAATCTCTACACACAATCCTTAACACTCCTGGTTATAAAATCAGAATTATTCGTGGTTAGGCGATCGGTGGAATGATGTGCGTGTGGGATGCTAAATTGGCCAAAGAAACTGGAGGTAATGGTTGAGCAAGGTTTAATAAAAAGACCTTTTCACTTACCTGAATCCGTTGAAAAAGTGTTTCAAGATGCAAACTTCGAGAAACCTTTGAATTGAAACCTATTTATCTTACACGTGTGTGAATTTGTGATGCTCAATGAAAAACGGTTTATGTCTTCTTTTTGGGTTCGTTTCATCTGCAATGAATAATACTGCTAAGAATTCGTGAATCGAAATAAAGGCTCGGCAATATTACGCATCTGTCTCTTTCCAAGACCTTGTTGCGAAAACGATGGAATGGATGGAAGATTACAGTGTCATACAATTTGCGAAAGTCCAGTACAAAATGATAAATTGTGAAAAGTTTCTTCAAGCCAAAGTACCTTTCTAAGCCAAACGGATCGGATTCATAAGTGGTGGAGTTATATACTTAGACTTTGAACCGGCGAATAGTCGTGTGTATTCACCTCAATTTCCTTCCTGAATTTCATCAATATCTTACACGATAATATTTCGTAGAGACTACCAACTTTCGTATCGAGTTTCATCTGGGAGGATCAAACACGTCTCTACTCATATTTTATCTGAAACACGGAACTCATCCTCCTTTCACTTGCCCCTTTCATCTTCATAATTAACCTAAGCACATTTAACAACTATTTTTAATCAAATTGTGTGTTCTTCGTTCATCACGAAGATGCTCACACAAGGCTCAGTAATTAAATTCATTAAGCCATCAATACTTTTCGAATGTTTAAAGAAAGTAAGCACACAACACAAGAATCTGAATTAGGTTAACGAAGAAACCAAACTTTTTTCGAGTATCACGCACAACAAAGACTGTGTGGACCACCCGAGGAGACGAGGTGTTTGATAACCTGAAGAAAAATAAAATTAGATGGAAAAGTAACTAAATCATATTGAAGCTGGAGCACCCATCCTTAAATCATAGGTTTTGTCACTATTACGAGAGTAAAAAATTCTGAATAAGAATCATCCGTGGGCACTGCGTGTATCTGTCAACCGCAGTGTTTGTAAGAGTAAATAAATAGACTCGCGCTGGTCTATTTTACATTAAACTTTCCGGTCCACTGATTTAGTAGTGCCATACAAAAGCCCTTGAGCGTGAACTTAGGGAGTGCTCTTTAAAAAATGAAACTTGGGAGCAAATATATAGTCAGTAGCAGAAGCGTATTAGAAATCACCTGGGTGGGATTTGGTTCTGAATTGAATTGTAATTGCATTGGGACACATCCTAAAATACCAGAATAGAAGTGTCAATCTATCAAGAGCACCGAAAGGGCATTAATATTGTTCCCATATGTGCTTCAGGTGACCGAGCATCGGAAGAAAGGAATCGCAGTTCTCGTTTTTATATGGCTGCATTGTTCATGAGAACCAACTCTAGCTCTGGCCTGATTTCTTTCCCAGGGACTATACAGGCTGAGGATGTATTGGATGGGTTGAACCGGCGTAACTCAACGTGAGAGATCATTCGAACTAATGATTCTATAAATCAAAAGGGTCCTAGAGAGAGAAAGAGGTAAAACTCTGTGTAGCAGGAAGCACAATTATTGCACATGGTTACTCAAGGGATTTCTTTCAGAGCTTTCAGTCCGCATGTAGCAAGTGGTAATAGTTGTACTGTGAGTCATTGGGTTTTAAGTGAACTCGAATTCATTTCCTTAATGAGACAGCCGTTGCTATCAGACGCAGGGCATGCACACGACTTGAGGCAAAGCGTTCAAGATTTCATTTCCAGATAAAGAACTCATGTCTTCATTAGCCAATCATGAAAATCTCTAATTAATTAATGTTGGATGATGAAATATATCTCTGAAATGTAATTTATGAAATACATTAACAACGGAAACCTCGCCATATTCTTGGGTATGGAGTTGATGCACGAACGAAACAAATAAACCTGAGAAGGAAATGTGAACACGGTTGGTGTTCTATTTAAGTTTCTGGATAGAGTTCCATTAAAGAGAATGACACGAAAAAGAGCCATTACGGCATACTTTGAGTTTTTCTCCACTAATCGGACACTTTTCCTTTCGTAATAAAATAATTCTTCTCAGACGGCATGCAAATTACTTCTGTCCTCGCAAGGAAATTACGGAATCCTGTTCTTAATTAATTCCTATGTGCTAAGTGAACTTTGTCAGGCGATTCGGCTACACGAGGGAGACGATGCAGTGGGAGCTGATTCAAGGTAATGAATTTGTCTGCAGGAAAAAAGTACAGCCATGCTCTTGTTAAGAGTTTATCTGCCATCATCAGGAGAGAAAAGTGCTATCTTAATCTCGGAAAACTCTTTTCGTCCCAACCCAAGTTCTGTTGTGATGTGATCATGCAATCATGAATGAAAATACGATCAGAGATTACTTCGCTAGGATGCCAAGCTAAGTTATGATTACGACAGGATTTCCTTAAAAGCAAAGTTTTAAACTTACATTATTTCTCAATTCAACTTGATTCCAATCTCTGATGACACCAGAAATGAATCTTTTTCTTAAGCTACAAATCGTACAATCTCACTAAGGAAGTCGTTAAATAAATACGTATGTTTTCGGTAATTGCACAAATAATAATTATCCTAGTGTGATGTTTCCCTATCATTCTAGCTGCGAACGTCTCTGGATTTACGCCTTCGCTAAAAAAGTAAAAAATTCAGATCTCTAGATATTTTCAGGAATCTCGTCTCAGAAGAAAGTGTGAATTTAATATACAAAATGCGTCAAAGGTAAGAAAAATATTCGTGATTAAAATTAAATACATAATGCCAATGTAGAAAATAAATAGAGTCAACAGTTTTCTTTATCAATATTCTCGCTTCATAGTTTATTTGGTTGCTCTAATAACATCCTGATTAAAACAATATGGATAATCATCTTAATCGGATTTCTAAAATTATTCTAACATTTTGGAGGAAAATACCCAGCCACACAAGATTGAGTATAAGGATCATTCAATATAAAATTAATTATGATGGAATTTTGAATGTAACAAAATTGGAATTGTTATATACGTTAGTCCAAATGCTAATACTTACTGCTCCTTAAATAATATTAATACGCGAAACGAAGTTGTTCTGGTAAATCAAGAAAATTGCAATTCGCAGTAGTTAGTACTAATCAATAATATTGAGAAATCGTAGAAATACATTTATTCATTTTGTCCTTGCTTATCCATCTTGGCCACCAAATCTTCTTCTTTCTTCTGAGCTGTTTTGCAAAATGATTCCAATTTCTCCGCTCTATTTTTTAATTTTTCACTGCGGTCATGTACTACTGTCATATCTTGCCTGAGCTTGGAAAGTCTGTCCATTCCGGATTTCATGTCTTCCATAACTTTCACCAGATGAGCCATCTCCGGACTGTTCTGAATTACAATGTTGTGCTCTCCAACTTGTTCCAACAGTTCACTTTGTTTATCTGTAAGGCTCTTGAGTTCTTGAGATACATGGGTGAGCTCGAACTTAAAATTATCCAGGAATCCATTCACAGCATTATCGGAAAAACTTGGAACAGCTTCATCGACCTTATTTTCTGGACTATCTTGTGTATCCTTGTCTTTTTCATTAGCCTCTGGATTCATCATTTTGATCGTCAGCTACGACTGTGCTAGACACTCCAAGTACTACAATAAAAATACCACACAATATACTCACAGTTAGCTGGGAGTTCAACAATACAAGCACTAAAATATCAATGACTTTATAAGAACTGCCTGCAACTCAGTAAAATCAATTAAAGCAAAAAGGCCCGCAAGCTTTTCGTACACTATTATTCCCTTCCCAACGGATTTGAATCATTTTGTTATAAAGTGAATGTCTGTTATACATGAAGGGTGTCTTTCATTCATAGGTTTAAACTCCTTGATGAGTCAACTTGGAAAATCGCGTATCAAATACACTAGAGCGAGCAGATGACATAAAAGATCCCCACAAGCAACTTCCGATAACCGAAACGTCACATTCCTAAGGGACTGTTTTGTCTACTACAAAGTGCTTAGATAAATTTCCTTGAATTCCCAAAGGAGATTTTGCACCCCAGTCCCTTACTACGTATTGCAAATAGAAATGCAGCCTCATGAAAACCCCCTAATAGAAAAAATATACGTTCAATTCAGTGTCATCTAATTGATAGACAATTATTGACTGGCGATGAGACATTTCACTAGAGACCAGCTGATGTGGATATTCAGTTCCTCAAACATTATTAGCCAACACAGAGTAACAAGGAGTAATCCTTCATCATTCGAGAAACGAGAATCGGTGGAGCTCCAGACCGTAATGCCTGCCAATGCCAATGAATATTAGATGACCGTATACGACTTCTGAACCTGAGGCGAAACCAAATTCATGAATACAGATATTCCTTCTGCAATCCCTCCACGACCCTTTCTATACATTAAGGGATCTGGGACTCTGCTATTCAAACGTCCGTGTCTACCTGATTTCCATAATTTCATATAAGCGCAATGAAGCAGTCATTCCATTGGGGAATACATCTCCCCAAGTTCTTCACCAGCCGCTCCCACTTAAAGTGACCCTCCGTGGACATAAACTGTAAAATATTGCCAGAAACCAATACTGCTGAGTGCAGCGGGGAAAATATGGGAGGAAGTGATGAAATGGGTTCCCGAACATTGTTAAAATGATGTTCTCTCTCAGCCCCCAAAGGGAGCATCTGATTCCAACTCCCTTTTAGGTATTCAATTCATTCGTTCAGTTGGATGACCACTCACCCCTTGTTTTATTTACTGTCCAGAGATTTCCATTCGGCGAGAGGTATAAGATTGCCCGCATGGTATGTAACCAGCTCGGCTTACTTCTACTAGTTAACTCCCCTTCGAGCGCAGCCGATAGAATGCTTTAAAGAGAAAGAGGATTCATCACTATCACCTAACAAGATTAAGAAATTCACTGGGAAGGGTGGATACCAGAACATCCCCAACTCTTGACGAATTCTATTTGAGAAAGTTAGAAAAAAGGAAATGTGACATCTGAGACTTGGGGTTATATGACAGGAAGCTCTTGATTCTATTAGTAGTGGACCGTTCTCCCACTTCTGTTCCTCCATAGGCTAACCTGGAGGCAATCACCGAAAACAATTCAGAGATTCGATTTGATGTCATGATGGTGGAGTGATACCAAATGAAGTATAGCGTAGAAAATCTAATAATCACAAATGATTCAATTCATTCGCAGAAATAAATGAAGTTTTTCTGAGTCATGCTTTAGACATCGAATAATTTTGAGAACATTCTGCTTCACCAATTTAAAACAAAATGTTCACGCCTTATTATACAGCCTCACAGCCTAGAGATTGCAAATTGTGCTCTTCAAGACGAGTGTTATTGAAAGGAGTTGATGTTGATGACGTGTAGTAAAATGCAGCGAATTTTCTCCAATACTGATGCATATTTGTGCCAAGCAAGGCAATGCAATCCTTTCATGCGAAATAATGCAAGTTTGCACAATCGGATTGCAATTTGCTTCCTCAAACATCTCTGTTATTTGGGGCAACATATCAAGGAAAATTGGATCACCTACAATTGATGCAGACTCTCAACAAAAGAAGGTAATAAGGAATTCAAGAAAAAAGCACGTTGAACCAGCTGTGTCTTTATTGCTTGACTCTGACTGACTCTAGAGATCAAAATGTCGAGATATACGAGTCAAAAGCAGGAAAAGGAAACCAGAGAAATGAGGCAAGGCTACTTTCACCCACATCAAATTTCACGACACAACTTTATCCTAATTCTTCGCTCAATTCTGCTTCCGACTTTCACCATCCAGCAGGAGTTACTACGCCTCTCGATGAGATGCTGTTATATCCATCTCATCACCGGAGATCGGACTGCGTCTTTCCTTCTCTCATATGAATCTCAGAGAAATCTGCGATCCCATGTCATCATACCTTAGTCTAACGAGGGAGAAGTGAGCCAGATGTGTTTGACTAATGTATGAAGACTGTAGAGTTGCAAATCATAAAGCAGATGCTACAAATCATTCAGTATTTCTGACTCGTACAGCTCGAAACACCTTGTCTAATATTAAAGGTGAAGTTGGCAGTGACTATCTGTCGCTCCAGCATTGCATGGAATTCAAAATACTCCTCGGATCGAAATATATGGGTCGCATCTTTCACCTACTCTCGTCTCAAACCAGACGGCCTGAATGAATTTCTTAACAACCTTCTCCGAAAAATGTATTATATCAAGTACAACTTGTCGATTAATCGAAAAGTTCGTGTTGACAACGATAACTGCGGATCAGGTAATATGATATGGACGCGACTGAATGACCGTCAATTGCAGACATCAAGGGTGAAAAAATTATCTGAGCTAAGTAGATCACACGGCTGACAGAAAATAAAGATCGTTAACGAAAGAGACCAAACAAATCTAGGATGACTCTTCTAGTTGAGTCAAATGTACTTGTACTGTGCGGTCCCTCGAGGAAGCTTTTATGGAGGCAATAGCAATGAATCTCTATAAAACATATAATATTGGTTCACTCTGCAATACACTTTCACTCGCTACACCAGCTGCCTGTATAAGTAACAAACACAAACATCTTCTAAAAACACACAACTCATTCCGAAAAGTTGCAGCTTTAGTACCCAAGAGAAAGCAAAGAGGAAAAGGATTTCATCCAAAAAGGCTAAGTAATATGAACACCCTACAAGCAATAAATTTCATTTCCACATACCAACATCACTTTCAGATTTTCACAAATGCTTTCCAAAATCTGTAGTTCACATCTAGCTCTTCTAACACTCTAACCACTACTGGTGAAAGTACAGCGTTATTAGCTTTAACTCTCACAGATCTACTACACAGTTAGTATCCCGTAAGGTCACATTTCTTTGCAAGAAAGTGACTTATTGGCTATACGTTACTTACTTTGACCTACCACCATCACTGCGAGAAACAAGACTTCACCACCAGATCTCAAGGAAATGGGTCTCAATCCAGAAGGTCTTTAAGGGATTCTGGAGGTGAGCACCAATTCTGCTCACTCGACAAAACTACACAAGAGAAAGTCCATCCTTTGGATATATGAGCCAAGTGCAAAAAGATATGATAACCAATGACCCACTTATTCAACTTTTGTATGTAGCTAATGGCAGTTTTATTCGAGAATCGCGATACTTTTTCCGTAGTTTATTCGCAGAAATCAAAGAGAACTTTCAGATTTTAACATTCAGGTAATCAAATATGTATTACTCAATCTAAGTTTTCCTCTCAGGCTGGTAGAAAAGTTTTACAAAAGTACCGAGGTTCCTAAGTGGGTAATAATCAATAGGACGAAGATAGTAATGAATTACTTTTTAATGTGACGGTGGACTGTCTAAGTACAAAGGCTTTGCTACCCATGGCCCACGGGCAACGAATAGCACGACTGCTGACTGAACCATAGCTAATCTTTAAATAAAAAGTAGATATGATTGAAGTTGGAGAGGCACGGGTGAAACTTTTTGATGTGGTACGTACCAGTTCAAATTAATTTGAATTTTAAAACTATCATGCATCGAATTCCAGATAACAAATTCCACAAACTGCGTCACTCACTTGCAATTCGATCAGATGAAGATCTAGAAGAAAAATCTAAAAGTACTTTTGGCACTATTTACAATGCATATAAAAGGGCACTTGAGTTTTAGTGAAACGCTTTTGAACAAAAAGTATGGGCGTAACCATCAGTTGCACTCCATCGTACGTCTTAAAAACGAGTTCTGAAGTAAAAATCCGGCTTCCCAAGTCAGTAATCGGAGTTATTTCAGACCCTTCCTCAGTTTAAATCTACGAAACTGGCCATAATCTTCCAGTCAAAGAGCATGAGGATGATGTCTTTCCCCCATTTTGCTTATACCCTCTTCCATGGAACTTTGACAAATGCTTTCTCTTCTAGCTTTCACCCGACCTATATAGGGTGACTATGCAGTCTTAACTTAACCTATGCCGTTTAATGCTTCACCATTAAACCTATCAAAAGATCTACTTTCCAAGAGGAGAAATTTAAGTAAATAGAACTTAAGCTTTGGCCCGCTTCCCAATCTTGGTATCAACCGGAATCCAAACAATCTTTATTTCTTCAGAGTGGCTCACTAAAGTGACCTTATCGAAGTAACTTACATTTATTTTACCATTTGTTCCTACTGCTCTTTCTCCTTTTCTCTAAAAATACGCACATGAAGACGCAAATTCGAAATCTTTATTTCGATGAATACAATAAATTTACATTCACCATTTTGGTAACTTGATACTATAAGATGAGAATTTGCACGAATTTTCAAGGTTTTCAAGGATTGTCTTTGTAGAAAGGACCCCATAATATACTGGCCCTTTCGAATTCATCACTTCCACCATTTCCAACAGTTGTACAAAGCAAGAGAATAGAAGAAAGTACGTTTTATATGATTTGATTTATAATGCATTAATGATAAATATTGGATTTACATACGTAAACTGAACGTACTTTTCAAATGCACACCAACAATAAGTGCACTCCCTATAAAAATGATCATGTCACAAAGGCGGATTGATGTGTGTAGTAAAAAGGGGAACGGACAAAACTGCGAATTAGCTTAGAAGAACAATTTGAATAGTAAAATGGCATCAATAAAGGTAATCAACTCATTGAAGTGATAAAGAGTGGAGGAATTGGAGTGAGACCAAGACACGCATTTGCATATCTTTGTTTGTTCCGTATAATCATTGCTTTTCTTCTATCGTCTGCAGCTCTTGTGCTGATTGTAGTGCTAGTCTTTCACTTGGGAGTTAAGAACGAGCAAATTATTCATCATCTTTATACTTGCTAATGTACCGTATGTTTTAGTAGGAAAAGTTGTTACTAATGACTTGTCTTTTGACATTCTGCTTCTCTTGGTTTTAACATTCTGTGTACAAGAAAATAATCCTTCTCCTCTTTAAGGATTTGTTTGCAGTAGCTTTAAGATAAGCTGTATGCCGCAACGAGATCGATATCTTTGAAATCCTTTTGATCTATTCCTCATCTTATTCATTATTCATAAAGGTAAGCGATGTAACATTCTACATGTGGCATACTTCTTTAAGTACTTATAAACTACAAGTTTAAAATTGTCAAAAACATTAAGTTTAAAACCCGAATTTTTGTAAAAAATCCAACATAGACTCTCAAATATGAAGGAAAATGCATTCATGAGATTTGATGTCTTTATCCGGTTATACATGAATGAGTGAAATAGTACAATAGGTAACAATACACTTGTTTGTAAGAACCATTCAACCACTGGAAACTCGACTTAATGTCGGATCTTCGGCCCCATCAAAGACATAGTTTTGCAGTATTAATTAAAAAAGAATTACTTGTTAGCTCT
>JAQGAB010002820.1:0-10999 GCA_034696565.1 Isotomurus graminis
TGGTAGGTGTCGCAGTGTCATTGTTTTATGCAAATGACTGTCCCCCTATTCATTAAGATAATTAATCATTTGACGTAGCTTGATTAATCTCCAGGAAGGAGATGAAGGGTGCGTGGGTGGATGTGGAGAGTTGTGTTAATTAGTTTATAGTACATATGGTTATAGCGTTGAGGTTGAGAGTGCATGCGTGTGTGCGAAGTGCGAATGGCTTCGAGATTATAAGTAAAATGTATTTCGCCAGAGTGGTTTGTAAGTTAAAAATAGTTATTTATGGTTAAAATAAAGTCTTTCGCTAAA
Organism: Isotomurus graminis; assembly: GCA_034696565.1. Taxonomy (NCBI): domain Eukaryota; kingdom Metazoa; phylum Arthropoda; class Collembola; order Entomobryomorpha; family Isotomidae; genus Isotomurus; species Isotomurus graminis. The sequence goes on from JAQGAB010002820.1 coordinate 298, forward strand.
AAAGCTTAAATTTTCTTCTCCTGGTGTGCTCATTTGTGGTGGATCATATTTTTTGCCGTCTTTTGTCACCTCTACGAGGCAAGATTTACAAGAGACTTTGAGATTTTTCACTTCATGGAATTGATTAACAAGGAATGGAATCAGAGCTAGAGCTCTGAGAGAGTCTGGGGAGTCGTGATTTGAATCATTAAATGGATAATAAAGAAAGAGAACTAGGAGAGTAATATTGTGAAACAGGTATTACGTAAAGAGCGAGGAGAGACTCATCATGAAGTGCCTTCCCATCTTTTGTGTCTTTTAGCCTGACATGGTTTATTGTACTCTGTCTAAGTGAATCATTGCGAGGAATACCAGGAGGAACACGGACCAAATGAGTGGAGCATGTCGTTGTCATTCATTGGAAAGCAAGTGCTGAGCAGCACAGATTTAGTGTGAAACCGTAAAGACGAAGAAAGGAACTCCACACTCGACTTGCTTTCACCCGAAGATTTCTTTAGTTTTTTCAGTAATAATAAATGGGTACATGGAGGGTTATTGTAAGTTTGTATTACGTGCAAGAGTATTTGAGGACTTGGGTGAAGATAACTAACTAGAGTGATGGGATGAGTGTTGAAATCGACGGGTGTGTGTGTATGTAAGGAAGATATAAACGCGTGTGTTTGTAGATTTTGGGAGACTTTGTAGAGGTACAAGTGAAAATGCATGATGAGAATTCTTGATCAGAAATCGAGCAAACTGGGGAGAAAAAATTGTTTCATTACAGAAGGAGGGAAGATTTCTTTGGCAAATTGGTCTCTTAGGAGTTGAGGGAGAAGATGTGAACATATTATCAGTGCAAGCAGCAAGGAGAGTCTTTCTGCCACTCATCGTTCTGTGTCCTGTCTGGGGTCTCCTTTCCCTGTGGTCTCGGGGCTCCGATCTGGGGTTTGCTTGTTGCAGATATACACACTCCGATCGTATCACACAGACCTTGTCAAGTAACTACACAAAAGTGTACAAGTACAAGCGACTCATTCCAAGTTTCACACATACACGAGGAACTCCGTGAAGTCAATTTCACCCTCGTTGTGGTGCGGTGAGCCTCTTTCACTACGAGACTTGCTTTCTCTCCGATTTCTCGTCTCGTTGCTTCTGCTGCATTTGTGGCTGCTCCCAGTAATACTCCGGACGAGACATTCATTAATTGATATTTATGGAATTAGTCGTCTCCATCATGTCTCTTATATACTTACTTCCTTCCATGTTTACAAGGATGTGTACATAAAGCAAATACTAGCATATAATAGACTAACTCGTTTGTGTGTTTCTCCTTCGGGAAACCTTGAATTGAATCAAGGAAATGGCATGACACTTCCCTTTTGTTGAGTACTATCTCACTTACACTTCCTACAACTTTCTCCGCAACTATCCTCTCCAAAAGTCTATCATCCACCTTACAGGGTGAGGGTGATAACTTGTAATGTCCTTGTGGCCACCTTATCTACTTCATTATCACAATGTCTGTCATTCTTCGTGACTCAGTCGTTAAATACTAATTCAACCAGTTCAAGAATGGAATTTACTGAATTCGTTCTATATACGACCTTGTCTCATTATGCCTTCGTAGGACATCCTGAAAGATTCATTTTGATGAGAAACGCAGAGGACGAGAATGTTAATTTCGCTCTACGAATTCACGCTGACTTATTTATTTCATTGTGGTCAGTGAAAAGATATATTACTCGAGTATTCGCAAGTAATGTCATGATGATGGCAGCAGAGATCATACATATTCAGATATATGGCTCGCCTTATGAATTCTGACTAATTCTATTGTTGTTTTGCTGACGTACATTTCTCGTCAGCTATTATCTAACGTGTAAGACTTGATGACTGGAGTATGAATACTCTTATTATTATTAAGTGAATGAGAGAAAGTTAAGATTGAAAACGATTGTTTACTTGTTACAAACCGGGAGAATTGGTTTTCTTAGAAAATAGAGAATTTCTGTCTCTGTTATCTTTCAATTGAGGAAGCCTGTTCCGAATGGTTCATTTTGACGGCCAAAGAAGCGATGGGTTTGAAGCGATGATAGCATAAAACAATCATAGGACAGGTCGACTTTGTGTTTGACAGCATTTATTTGGGAACTTCGTGAAGGTTTCAATGGTAAATTACTCTTGGGTGAGATGATAACTTATCAGAGTGAAGATTGGCAAATGAAGAAACTGCGAAACGAAGCATATTCATATTAATAGTTTTAACTCACCCGAAACTATTCCTGGTATCTCTTTACTCCTTGCATGTAATTTTTCTGAGAATAGTCTTCAAATTCTGAGCAGATATGGGTGGAAGCCTTTCACGAGTTACATGAGCCAAAAGAGATGAAATTATAATTCTGATGAAAAGTGGACTCATCCATGTATAATCCTCTTACCGTGTTTGTTGAACGGTCAATTCGTATTCATATGTGAGGTAGTGAGTAAAAGAAGCTGATCTTGTTTTGGTACTTATTTTCATTCCGCAATCCCAAACTTCCACTCGGATTATTGCCTAAGCAGCTCGAATGATAATGTGAAAATCCATAAAGATATGCAGAGATAGGGAAAGTTTAGTTGTGGAAGTCAATTTCCAAAATCTGAAAAGACTCCTGGCTGCCTCGAAACATTCGTGGAAGAGGAATGAGTTGATAGGTATGAGTCTCTGGTGACCTATCCAAACTGCGAGTGTACGGATGAAACTCTGTTTCCAAAATCCACAAGGTGCTAGGTGAGCTAAAATCTAGTAGCGTCACAAAAATGGAAGCCATACGAAAGCATATACACATTTATCCTTACACATCTCCAGATTGTTTTACTACTGCATTCTTCCAGGTCCCCAGATTGGAGTATGAATTGCCACCCTCAAAACTGGAAACAATACATAAAATCAGCCTGTGAAAAAACCTATGAGTTAATTAAAGTCAAAGTTACTTTAGATTTTCGACAGTTCTTTCGAACAGGCACATGTTATTAATGTTTACTTGGAATAAGATTTCATAATCATAATTTATTGTCATTATCACAAGCCTCTCATCCGATTCGATTTGAAGGAAGGAGTTATGTTATATGAATTATACTTGGAGGGTGAAAAAATGAGATAGCTAAAAAAGCATCGACCACTATAACAAGTTGGCATGAAATGATCTCGTGGCTACTTTAACTTAATCATAAACGCATCTCAAGTATTGAAGATGCGTTAGACTTTCACCCTACTTTACTCTTGGACTTTCATGTGTGTATTGTGAAAGTACGAAAGAACCCCACTTGGCTCTGTCGGTTTGAATTGAAAGAAGTCAAGAGAGGAGTCAAGAAGAGAGAAAGGTGGTGGTGGCAGCGGCGTGAGAGTATTATTCTAAAACCATATTTTGTGAGAAAGCAAAGCATCAGATCCATTCTGAGCTGTAAGAGCAGTCGACGGTAAAGAATTTTGAGAAGAGTGAAACTGGCAGAAGTATGTGGCGTGGGTTTGAAAGATATCAGACACAGAGGAGCAGAAGCCCGTCCAAAATAATATTTTAGGCAGATCGTATAAAATGTATAGACAGAAAACAGTCCGAGGAATGAGAAAACGAAATCTACAGGCGGAACTGACAAAGGGGAAACGGAAAAATCAGAGTTTATCTCAAAGTAACTGATGACAACTGGTAAAGAATGATGAATCGATGTGGTATCGCATTCAACGGCTTCTACACACTGCCATACTTCTCTAGGTCATCAGACACAGCTTTTGGGGTGCATGATAGTCCGTCCCATGCAATTTCTATCATCACTCTAGCTTTTGAATCCTTAAGAGTACAGATGAGGTCATTTTCCATTGTGCACCTCCACCCAACCAATAACCAATATACCTACACTAATAAAAAATAAATCTGAATCTGCCTAAATACTACTTTCATATCCATTACTCCACTCTGATATAACTGTCTTTTTCACTTTCACTTCTCTAAATAATCTATACCATTAAATCATTAAGCCACATGACCATCTCTCATTTAATTCCTCATACATTTCACGTTAAAATATGCTCTTTCAAGCAGAAGAATCACTCTCACCACATCCATACTTCCATTCAAAATGCTACAAAACTACACGACACAGGCTTCACACGCGTGTCTATAAACCAACCCATTGAACAGTATATATGCTTTCTCCTGTTTATGAAATGAATTATTGTCTTCCTTTGTTGTGTCATGAATAAAGTGTGAGAATTACGGGTTACAGTTCTCGTGATGATGAGTTATTTAGTACAAGACTATCCAAACGATGATGACGACGATGAGTGAGAGTGAAGAGAGAAAGTCCTTCGTTGAATAACGATAAACAGATTACTACCCAAGTGCTTTATTACTGTTACATCCAACGACATTCTAACCTTATTTAGGTAGCAGGGTGATCTATTAATCCATCCGGAAGAGGACTAGGGAATAATGGAAGTATGAAAGATCGTCGCACAGAGCCACATTCATACACGCTTTCTCCTACTGCACTCCTTAAACACCAAGCCTATTATTAGTTCTATGTGTTTACTGTTTACTTACTTAATTCACCCATATATACACACTAGTTAATCGTCACGCAGTAAAGATCATCTTTTATTGTCACAACTTTCAACCTACAAGATCTCTCACTCTGCATATCATCTGTAAACTTATCCTAAACTGACATTACACACAACACGCATATACACACGCCTGCACAGAATATCTCACAGTCCCTCTCAATTCCACACAAATATTTCCTCAAAATATGATTTGCTTTTGGCAAATGTTTAATTTATTTTCAGACTTCTGAAAGTGAAAGAATTTCCACAACAAAAGAATAGCTTTTCTACCAGAAATACATACACACTCCTTCATACGAAATAAACAGAGAGATATTTTACCGTTTAACATAAGAATGTGGAACGCAGAGTTCTGTTGCAAATCAAACATTGCGAGTTGTTTCTGACATAAAATGTATTAATGAAATTGATGACACAACCATTCTTGTTTGCAGATGAAACTCACACTGATAGAAATATCGAATTATACATTCTCTTGTGGTTTATCACAGACTGTATTCCTAAACTATTTTCTGCGAATTTAGACTCAACTCGAGCTGAATCTGTTTATGAATGCATCGAAAATTGGACTTACGGACTCATAATAAATCTTGCATATGTATGAAAGTTGGAGACAATTAAACGCTGGTAGGGAGGGGTAAACCGAAGTGAGTTGAGAGGACCGAGGGTGCCACCTACAAACAAGGAACATCAATTCCTATTCTATCAGCCAGCAGAGAGATCGTAAATATTATGATGGTATCATCTGAGGAGATTCAGTTAGGGATGAATCATACTCGTCAAACAAAAGTCTCTGACTGTTACTCGTGTGACTTTTGATTAAAAGCTCACAAGTATTAGTCATAAAGGATTATTCATTTAAGGCGAGTTGACGTCAATTGTCTTTCAACTTTCAGGTAACAACTTTTAGTTCTTTTGTGAAGTGAATCCTGTTGAGATATTTTAGTGAGTTATTCTGATTGTTTTATTGGCTTTGACAGAAGTAGGAGATCCATAGTGAATCGGGTGCGCGATGTTTTCCTCGGGTCCGAACTATACAAAGTTGAAGACCAACTTGAGGTTGGTGGTTAACCGGTTGAAACTGCTGGAAAAGAAGAAGACGGAGCTGGCCCTCAAGGCGAGAAAGGAAATCGCTGATTACTTGGGGGATGGGAAGGTGGAACGAGCTAAAATTAGAGTGGAGCATATTATCGTAAGTGCTGATTAACTTTAAATACATCTGGAAGGGTAGTTTAATTAAACGAGGTTGGTATTTAATTGTAGAGAGAGGACTATTTGGTAGAAGCTTATGAAATTGTGGAGATGCTGGCGGACCTTGTCCTCGCTCGGTTTGGGTTGGTTCAACAGATGAAGTGAGTAAAAAGCTTGTTTGAGTTAACAAAACATATTAAAATGGGTTTGTAATTAATTAATTAAATATCAGAGAGCTTGATGAGGGGTTGGCAGAAGCAATTTCCACCCTTATTTGGATCGCTCCTAGAATCCAAGCGGATGTTCCGGAGCTCAAGATTATTGCGGACAGTCTTATCGCGAAGTATGGAAAGCCTTATGGAGTTGCATGTCACGATAATGCAGTAGGAACAGTGTCGCCTAAGCTTATGCAGAAAATGAGTGTGCAAGCCCCTCCGAAGATTCTTGTGGAGAAATATCTGGTGGAAATTGCCAAGATTTATAATGTTGATTATGAGCCAGATTCAAAGGTAATTAAGTTTCGAAACAAAATATTTGGAACTTGAATTTATGGCATTGCTTCTTTAAATGGCGATTCTGAAATTGACAGATTCTTGAGCCGAGTGAAGATGCTTTACTTATTGATGTGGAGGGAGGAGGCAATAATTTAGGGAATAATTTTGGTCCTGGTGGTGGTGCTGCCGGTGGTGGTGGAGGTGCAACTCAACCTGGATTTATTGGTGAGCTCAGTTCGTTAAAGTGGATGATGAAGGATGATTTGCATATTTATTTCAATTCTTTCTTTCTGAATAGGATATCCTTACATGCCAGTTCCGGCTGCGGGACACCCGATGAATCCACCTGCCTACCAACCATTTCAATACCCAAGTGTACCTATGGATGAAGTGAAGGTTTCATTTCACAACAGTCCGCCTCCTCAATTTCCTGGACTGAATATTCCGAATATCCCTTCGGAGGGGGATGATGTAAAACTGCTGAATGTGAATAAGGTATTTTCCCAATACAGAATTTGGATTAGGCACATCTGCTCAATTTTCAGGATGTTTAGCCATATCACTCTGTCGGTTCCTATGTTGCTATTTATCAATTGCTTTGTTCGTATGTAGAATGACCCAAAGCCTAAACCAGCACCTCGCGGAAAGATACCTCCAGCAAATCAGGATAGCCTGGACTTTCCGGATCTTCCTGATTTACCAACTGTACCTTCTACAATGCCTTCCGACCCTAATGTTCCCAACAACGGGCATTCAAATTCTAACGAAGAGAATGACATCGACTTCGATGATTTAACGAAAAGATTTGAGGAATTGAAGAAAAGAAAATGAAGAGCTGGAAATGTTCCTGTTGGAAGAATTTATGCTTTATCAGAGTGATTTTACTTATGCATAGTAATATTACAAAGTGATTCTCTGGTTAATGCCTCATGTCAGTGATGAAGCCTCACATCTGCTTGTCGACTATTTGTAATCCCAAAATCCAAATAAATCACAATATTAATCCAACCTTCCGTAGATATGACATCAGTCTCACATTGTGTAATCGTTGGGCAGCCTTGCTAATCACGATAATTAAGTAGTAGGATGCAGCAGGATGGAAAATATAAAAAAGTTAATGAAGGATGCTAGGCGGAGCTCTCGGTTGTGCATGGGCGATCATAAAAATTATGACAGTTGTTTGTAGGTGTCAAATGAAAAACGACCTAGGAATATAGAGTAATTTGAAATCTATTGGCATTTATAGACACGATATGGTTCAAGTACGAAGGTAACATGGACCACCACTATTTGGTTGAAATCCAAGACACAAGATTATTGTTTCAAGTGCACTTAGTATTTTTAACCTACCTATCACCCTTTCATCACAGGACCGAGAGTAAACGGAACATTTTTGTGTTCTATAACAATGCACGCAACCAAATGCTGACTTACTCAGCCCTATTTTCTCACAATACATTAAACCCACGAGAGCTGAATAGAATGATTCATGCAAAACTGATTTCATTTTACCTAACTCACACTGCCATAACAGTACAATGGTTGGTTGACTCATTCAGTGCCACACACTAAAGTAAACTGGGATGGAAGTAAAGATAAAAGGCTTTAGGCTAATATCATCTGTCTATATAGTAATACTCTACATTCATTTATACTCTCGCAGTTAGTATTCTCATACAGTTCCCTTTCCAACTAATTTGTGGCACACATTACATTATACTCCCTTCAGCCTTCCTCACAGCACACATTCACCAAAAACATTGTTACTGGCAATATATTAACTTGGTCTCCACGAGTTAAACAGTGGTTAAAGAACCGCAGGTAGTCAGAAGTTTAAGGTTTCGTCCTATAATTATTCTTAGTTTGTTCCATGTCATATTCTAAAGGCATACATTGACATTTTCTACAATTAGTAGTTAGTAAATATTAAGTTTGTATTTTTTGCTGTGTTATTCCATTTCACAACTTCAGTCTCTGTCTGATTTCCTTATAGCTCAAACTAAATAAGCAAGTAATTGCCAACTCTCTTTTTTGTTCAAACGCCTATTTATATGCTCACAAGCAAGAATAGTGAATACTATTCGTGTGCGTATATTCTAAATGATGAGAAATCCGTGAACTTGTGAAGTTATACCATGACAGATAAAAGTGCTTAGTCTTTTTGATTAAGAAACTCGCTATAGTCTTGCAAGAGAGTAAAGATCTTAGTGAATTCTTCAGAAAAGGAAAAACATTCAGTCGGATATCGTATAGCCTGCTGTTTAATATCTCACGAGAATGTTTGTCAAAATAGTCTCGTGTTGAGTCATCCCATATTCATCAATCCTTTAAGACAAGCCTAGTGTGGTGTAATGTCTTTACTTCTTACTAATAATACTGAATGTCTCATCCTTGCGAATTCCTCATCATGCACATTCAACCATGAGCAACTTTGGCTGCACTGACCAGCAATACTAACAGAGTGTAGGGTGTTTCCCCTTGACCACGTTAAAGAAGAAATCTCATTTTCATACTTATTCTGTGAACACTCAGCCTGAGCCAGCAGTTCACTTTGTTCATCGAATCTCGTCATCTTCATGAAATCTGCTCTGGTTTACTAGTTGAAGGAACATCGTTTTTTGGCCTGCCAAGGTCAATCCACATCAAAAATGGTAAGTTAAAAGTTACCTGAGATCAAAAATTGTTCATAATAAGCAATACACAGTTATTCCCGAATGTTATCTTATCGTTTGGGAGTTGTGAAAGGGTGTCCTTCGACTCCAGTTTTAGGCTTCAAAGAGAGGGTCATTTTGTATACGAAACAATGTCATTTTTCTGTCATGTTGATACATACACATGCAGTGTAGACTCATTCTACATTAAACGAGTTCTATATTATTACAACATTTCCATGTGCCTGACTAATTTAGTATGTATGTACTATTAACCCAGTATCAAAAGAGTATTGATTAGGCTAATGTGTCACAGAATGAGGAAATTGATAAAAAATGATAACACGCTGATCAATTGGGTTGTGTATATTTTCGTTACAGGTGTACCATTGGCAGTCTTTAAACGCCAAAATTTCCGGCGTGGATGATATGACACTACTGTCAAAAATTTCGGATGATAGTATTGTGGACAACTTAAAGAAGAGATTTATGGATGACTGGATATTTGTGAGTGTTTTTGTGATTTACACCGGATTAACATGCTTGGCGTTTTGTGCATATGATTAATTTGTTAATTGGATTCTAGACATACATCGGTCCTGTGCTGATCAGCGTTAATCCATTTAAACAGTTGCCGTACTTTGGAGAAAAGGAAATTTTTATGTATCAAGGAGCGGTACGTTAATAAATGAATATGGTTGTGCACAGTTGATGCCAAATTCACACCTTAAAAAATTTCCCCTGTTATGCGTAGAATTGGTTGTTGCATGGTGTGTGAATTACTTCAACCAAGACGATTAACTTGTAGTTTTAAAAATAACTGTGGGTTAGGCCTGCTGAGTTCCTTGTGCAAATTATGAGAAGCAAACTACATGTTAATTGTGACGAATCCGAAACATTTAAACTTTCACTGAGTAATTTGTAACCGTTTGGATTCGCATGTTGTGGTGTTCATTTCGAATCAGACAAGGCGTGAATTGGTGAAATACTTTTACAGGCTGTTTACAGGAGGTTTATTGTACACGGTTTTCTTTGTGTTAATAGGAACTGGTATTAATCCCAAAACCAGTCTCGTTTTCATTTCAATTTCCCATGAATACTTGTCTAGGTTATGAAACTCAAGGTAGTTTGCTACTGTGCTAGTTCAAGTTCAACATTCTATATGCTAGGAGTTTTCTTAATGGGATTTGTACATTATAATATCGTTTTATACCTGTATCGGTAATATGAATGAGTTGGAAAGCTTGTTGGGTAGCTAATCTGATATCTAAATTGTATTGTAATAATTTAATTTTAATTTTTCAGGCTCAATACGAAAATCGACCACACATTTACTCCACAGCCGATAATATGTATAGAAACATGCTGATCGATATGGAAAGCCAATGTGTTATAATTAGGTATGACTGCTATAGAGTATAAATATATTTTTATATTCAGTGTCAGTATTTGGTGTTTTGTGCTATCCATAGTGGAGAATCGGGGGCCGGCAAAACCATAGCTGCCAAATACGTTATGAATTACATTTCACGGATTTCCGGTGGTGGTTCTGTGGTTCAACACGTCAAAGATGTTATCCTTGAGTCTAACCCTTTGCTAGAAGCCTTTGGAAATGCAAAAACTGTGCGGAATAATAACTCAAGCCGATTTGTAATTGACAATAGTAAATATTACTTTCTAACTTCCTCAAGCATAAATCTTATCATGAAATCATTTGTTTATCAGGGAAAATATGTCGAAATAACTTTCGGAAGAGGTGGCCAACCAACTGGAGCAAAGATATC
>JAQGAB010002821.1:0-10998 GCA_034696565.1 Isotomurus graminis
CTGCGTTCCCACACTGTTCTTTAATTAATTTACTTAACAATAATATACAAATATATAACATTTCGGTTTTTCAACCATAAAAGACTAAAAGAGCAAATAACACATCAAAAGAATGTCCCTGTTTAGATTCATGTGTGGTTTAGCTGTTTAGACAGTAGCAGTCACCATAACCGTGGTTCGCAGTAACCGACCGAAGTACATCCCGACAAAACTTAGATGCATTGAAGTGTGTGCCACCTGTCTTGCGACCAAGTAAACCATTACATTACGCGTCAAAAACGTTTGTGATGAAACAGAAAAGGTGACGAGGATTGGGGAGGATAGTTCTGATCTCATCGGCAGTCCAACTAAACACTCAAATCATGAGCTCTTTAAATAAGGTTTACTCTGTAGCGACTCAAAGTTTTATTAAACAAGTAAATCGTGGTCGTTGGAATCCTTACAGCAGTTGTGCACGAGTTACTTTCAAAGAGTCACGTATAGTTACAACCTCTTCTTTAATTATTAAAAAAATTGGAAACCACACAAGCAAGATGGACAACGTTACTTTTCTTTCGACGTCAATAACTGAGAAGATGGGTCAAAATGAAGAAGAAATCGATAGATTCCAAAATGTGAGCGTTTGTAATATATTTTTAATGTTAGGGTGTTTCATCATGTAAATTCTATTTGTTTTTGATTTTTTAAGTCATGTGTCACCATTGGAGGAGGGTTTTTTACCTACACAGTTGGCACGGTTATTAATTCCTGCTGTAAAATTAACCTGAAGTCAATTGGAACTGAAATAGCTGTAAAAGAGACTGACTCCAGCTTTCAACTCAGACTCGGAACTGGCACTCAACAGAGGATTATAGAAGTTATTCCTCAACACGTCAATCAAATTGGTGATATAGCCCGTGCTATCAGAAACGAAGCTTCCACTAACGATGCTCAAGATCAAGGTGCCATGAATAAGATATTTTCAGAATTCTCTTCAAATGTGACAGGTGTATTTGAGAGTTTGATCTCACGCGTCGACAACATCAGTCAATCATTAGAGGACTTTGGTAGTGCTGTGTAGGTTGCGTAATCATAATTATTTGCATTTACTTGAAAGTGTTATTATTGCAAGATTATAATAATTTTATTTGTGTTGTTTAGTCGAGAACCGCCATTACATCGACGTCCTGAAAGTGATCTGTTGAAGGATATGTACCAAAACGTAGAGAAAATGGATGAGTATGTGGAAGCGACGGAACCTAAATTGGAGATTGAGATTCCAGGTGGCCGTAATAAGTGAGCTTGAGTTAATTAACACATATAATATAAGATATCTTGTAAGATATAATTTTGTGTTTAGAAGAAAACGGATGACACGTAACCAACAAGACGACGGCATTGGACGTGCATTGAGTACAGCTTGTGTAAATAGTGAGCACAATAGTGATAATTTACAGAGTCAGGCATCAACTTCAGCTTCATCAAGTCAAGTTCAACCCCGGTCTTTAAGTCTAAAAAACAGATCCCGGTTGATGAGTCTCCAAACAGACGACGCCGATATTCTCAGTCAAGTATCAGAAGCCTCTTTGAGTGCATACATTCCGTTGAGTGGACAGTCCAATAGCAGCAGAGTCGTTTCGTCGAGCCAGCTATCAAACACTGATTTTAAACCGTTAGGTAGGATTCAAATCAATATAGACGAAACAAAATGCTCATGCAGAAAGAAATGCGACAGGTCTTCGATTGGCGTAGTGCAGAACAGGCTACAAGTAGTATATTCCTGTGGGGGAAAATGCGGTTTCTCGATGGAGCTGTCAAAAAAGGACAGCCAATTTCATTGTAAGAAGAACTCATGCCAATTTGCGACCATACAACTGTCCGCCCATAATGATTACTATATGTACTCATGTTGCAAGTGCAATGGAGGAATTCGATACGGAAAATGAGTTTATTCAGTTATATATATTAAAGTTTTAACCTGAGTTGTTAATCTAGATCTGACTTTAATAATTCATTTATGAGTCGACATTTGTTATGATTATTATCAGTTAATAAATTTATACCGGTGATGTTTTAACTCCCCGTTTGAGATACCTTAGACCTTAGAGTGCTCTATAAAATAAGCACATAAAAATCGCACTTTAAATCGTTAACTATCAATCTGCATTTTTTTAAAGCGGTCTTTCATAAAATTACTTGACTACTACGCTCTTGTAGGTATTTAAATTAAATTCATAATTGTGCCTTAGGCGTTTTTTAGATGCAGTTTAAAAGTTTGGAACACATTAACGATGTATTGTGCTTCGTTCATTACTTACAAATATTTCTATGAGTGCCTCCGATGATGAATTATGCCTTTTAAATGCAGAGTTTTAAACACTAACAACATTTCTTTACTATTCCACGCAACGCAACTACTGCTTAAATGTGCAATTTACGCCATATGAGGCAACCCCTTGAAATAAAACCCTACTCCAAGCAGCCTATTTTAGCCCAGTCAGTTTTGAAATTCATCGCGACTTTATTAACAAATATTTTTTCAAACAAATGTACTTAATAAACCTAAATGTAGACGAAAATTTGATCATTTGATAACATGATATACTATAGCGAAAGGATTTGTTGTACCATGAACCCCCACTTAAGCACCCTGCTGCATCGATTTCGACATTCAACACAATAATCAAAGTTGCTCTAAATATTAATACCTTTCGACCATGAAAAAATTGGCGAAAGGTCAAGCCCCGTTTGGGAGCTGCTATATAGCAACGGTAATTTTGGTATCTTCAACCCATACTTAAGCACCCTGCTGCATCGATTTCGACATTCGACTCTAACACAAAAGTTGCTCTAAATTATGATATCTTCCGACCATGAAAGTCTTGGAGAGGAGTCAAGTCCCGTTCAGGAGCTACAGCTTAGCAACGGTAACTTTGGTATCTTCAACCCCCACTTAAGCACCCTGCTGCATCGATTTCGACATTCGACTCTAACGCAAAAGTTGCTCTAAATCATGCTATCGTTCTACCATGAAAGTCTTGGAGAGGGGTCAAGCCCCGTTCGGGAGCTGCTGTCCATATTTTTGACAGTTTTGTTGCCACTTGCACTAACTGTGATCGAGGCAAACACGCTAAACTAACAATATTTTTCACGCATAAGGCCAATCGCTTTTTCTAATTCTGTGCCAAATTTCACGGTAACCGGATGAAAGGTTTGGGAGATATTACCCCCAAAGTTGGAAATGCAGTATGCGGAAGGACGGGCGACACAGTTTATCTCATAAGCCCAAATTGACTGGGCTAAAATTAATCATTATTCCCTCATCACATGCTCTTAATCGTTCGCAAATTAAGTTACAAACCCGTTGGAAATTTATCAGACGCTCCAGCACTAAGCCCATTTACTCCCTGCCTGTAGTACTTTAGGTGCTTTAATATTGCTTATAAATGCAGTTTAAGAGTAACCCTTGAGCATTAAAACTAACGCTTCTGACGTATGCAAATATCCCCGGAAGTGTCTAAGAGGATCTAGTACTCATTAACGGCACTTTATAATAAGGGTTGGTTAATAAGTGAAGAATTTAAACTAAAAAGACTTCTTCTGCGCGCACGCATATGCAGTGTTAATTTATACTTTACATGTACGTGCAGAGAGGTTGGGGTTGGAACAGGCTGGCCTGCACACTAAATGGGGTTGTGGTTAGCCACAAAACCAGGTAAGGTGGACATGTCTACTACGAGATAAGGCGGGCACGATTTCATCTTACGCTGTAGATGTTTAACATATTGTAAATCGTCCGATAGTCATATCGATTTAAATTCCGGTATATCTATCTCACGAACCTCATTTTCGGACTGCATGACACAATGGGTTTGAGATGTTATAAGGTAAAGTAATTTTAACTTTAATGAGGTATGTCCTTTAATAAATAAGTCTAAAACAGATTACAGTTTATTTTAAGAGTATTTAGTTTGGCGACGCCTAATAGCTTAATTGTTATATAACCAAATGACCTGCGTTTTAATTTATATTAAAAAGGAAATTGTCGCAAAGCGAACCAAAGTAAAGAGCAACTTTCACTTGCTTAAAGTTGACTAGTTACAGTGACTCATAAAATACGGTTATACCATTCGTATATAACACATTGTTTTGTGTACTAGTACCAAGAACTTTAATTAAAGTCGTAATGATACTAAGGAAAAACCTTGACAAGGGGGTTAATCTTGACAGGTATTTGATTAACGAGCACCTTTAATTGTTAAAACAATTAAAAATAACAAAAGAGCACCATATGAGCTGCTGACGTTTGAAAAATGAAAAAATCGAAAAATATTTCCTTTGTCACATTAGGATTCATAATTGGCTTCCCTACAACAAAAAGGTGGTGATATACAACACTGAATATTGTAAACCCAAATCATGTGGTTAGGTGAAACGTCCAACAGTAATTGCGATCAAATATTTATGTGTTAATAAAATATCACTATTCCAATATAAAAGCCTACTTCAAACATCCTCTTATAATTGAGTCGATTTTGTAATTTGTGATACTTTAAAATCAGACAATCTTCAAAGTTGAATAATTTCTATTATTATCATAATTGCATTTACTTTAATACTCCATTCAGCATCCTGCAGCATCGATTTTGACCTTTGATCAATTGACAATCTCGACAATCAAAACATTTTATGTACATTCCGATACATTTGTATTTTAAATGTTTTAAATTTTTTACAGCTGTTGATGACAATGCTTGTGCAATGCTCACCTTGACAATTATTAAATTGTTCGTAAGCTGCTGTGAACAAAATATATAAAAAACATTTAGAGGTGTTCAATGTAATTTATAAGCCCTGTCCTTCAATCAGTTGTTTCCTACTGTACCTGCTGCTGCTTGAAATTTGCGATCACATAAGGTATGTCACTTAGCTTCCATCCGTGGATTCCGTAATTAATGTCCTTTTGGTAACTGACACACGAATCCTAATATTAGAAAATAATATAAAGGTTGTACTAGAATTTAGACTTTCAGTATCATAATGTTTATGTTTAGATATGCTTTGTTGTCCGCCCAGATACCTTATAAACACATTTAGATTCTAAGGCTGTCGTTGGTTGACATTTTAGAACCTGCACGGAGCGCGGGATGATCTGCTTACATACAGACTGCTTAATATTAGCTCCAATCTATAGGGGCCTTAATGTGTTCAAGTGGTATTTTACACAAATTTTAGATAGATGCTTACATTGTCTATAATACAAAGCTGATATTTTTGAAAATAAATTGTTGCCTAACGAGAATAAAGTTCCGAGTTGATACCACATCCAATATCTTTAATATACGTGTCCCAGGCTTCTAATTGTTTTTAATTAAACGCTTATATGTAATTGAAATTGTTTGTTGTACATAAACATAACTTGTGTGCTTGACAAAATTACAAACGTACATAAAACTTGTATCATAATTTCTATTGCCTACGTCGAAATATTAGGGTTTAAGTGTGTTATATTGTCCGTGTAGATATTTTAGAAGCACATTTAGACTATTCGACTTTTGTTGATTGACATTCTTAGAACCTGCACGGAGCGCGGGACGAGCTTGCAGGCTTACATACAAAGTAATTATTATTATTCCTTCTATTTCAGCGTTCTCCAAATAATTATGCACTAGTGCTAGTTTTAAATCCACGTAGAGAATTGTGTATCAGTTATTTATTATAGATTTCGTTACAAATTTAAACGGATTAATTGAAGCAATTGCTTGGTTTAATACTGTGTCATATTAAGGTCACACAGGAAGTTTCTTGGTTCAATTATAAATTGTTTGAATGTCATATATTAGAAATTCATATAATTACATATTATACACGACTTGTGTTATTGTTATGTTACCTTCTAAGTATTAATGTACAAGTAAAAAGGGTTGATGTACAAATCTCAATTTTGTGCTCATTTCATAGCTGCCAAATCGTAGAGGCATCAGTGGGCAATTTTTATGAATATAGTTTTTAATTTGCTGAAGAATTTCTCGCTTTTAGGAACCTAGATGTTGTTATTTTTTGCAGTACGGACTGTACAAACCTAGGCAACAGCTACATTATACCGTACAAAAATATGAATTCAACATTAGCTTCTTTGCTGGGTGTTACGGCAGTACCAAAGCGCGTATATTCATACGTGGTTCAATTTGGTGAGCACGAAATTGTCTTGTTGGCATAACTGAGGTTCGCTGCAAAATTAGTAATTATTTTTTTAGCTTTCAATTTCCGATGAGAACTTCTTTTATTCGTATCCTAATTAATAAAACTGGTGAAGCACAGAATTCCATATTCGCCAAGCAAACTTGGACGGCATTGATTGATTGATTGCAATAACAACTTCACAACTACAATGAACATAACGTTTGAAAAGCTATACTTTTACCATAACCATTTATGGCTGGTTGTACTTAGACAGAGAAATTTTAAACGCTTCAGTTCATATACAGTTATAATTGACGATGACAGATGTTTTCAAAATGACTCTTTCTCTCTCGAACTACGTAGCAAGGAATATCCCTATGCAAAAATATTCTGTTTAGTATAGTTACTTGTTTGATACATATTTATATTTATAAAAACATGAAATGGGCTGGCAAACTTTTAATTACTCTAGAATTAAATTATGCGTTATATTATAAGGTAGAAGGTAGACATTTATATTGTTGAAATTTTCTTTCCCTGTCAATACCATTACAAGTTTTTTGAATTAAAATCAATCTGTCAAACTAATTTGTGTGAATTTTATCACCTATTCCTATCAGAAATAGAACCTAGTATTTGAACCAAAAGTTCGAAAATTATACATTAAGAATCTGTAAAATAGTTTAAGTCTAAATATTTTATTTATTGTACATGTTTAATATATAAAGCTGAAACACCAAAGTGGATATTACTTGCTAATAACCAGTTGCAAAATTCCACAATTTAACAAATCGTGAAAGTTCTCACAGTGTGATATTCAGATTGTTACTAACATTATAACTTCAAATTTGTTCATATGTAGAAGGACATCTAAATGCTACAAGAGGTAGAACTGCATGACTTCTAAAATAATAGTTTAAGGTTAATTTTGATAAAAAAATCACCGCATTTGCTTGAGGAAAACATTCTGATGCGCAGGACTCGCCACAAAAACTACCAACAAGAGTTGTGGTTGGAAAGTGCTTTTTAAACATGTTCCAGTCTGAATTCGGATCAATGTTTCCAGATTCAGCATCTCTTTGTGAGGTTAGAATGAAAGCAAAGCTTTCTCCATTCTCAAACAGCGTTGTTTGCTTTGGCTATGTTTCAAATGGGTATTTCATAAAACATATATATTCTGGAATGAAAAAAGCTTTTATAGGCGATAATCTCTGCAGTGTTGGGTCAATCAATGCATACTCTGCTCATCAATTCTGGAATCCGTGTGTTTCGTGACCCACTTTACAAGGACCTCAACCGACGTCGCTTAAGGTCTCTAAGTCCCCCAAAATTACAAACGAACCCGGCTTCTCCGCCACCTGCAAAAAACGGAAAATGAAATGACTAAAACTTGTTCAAGTCGTTTCGCACTCATCTGAGGTCCGTGAAAACTGAAATATGTTCTCCGATTGGGAGTAACCATTTGAAAAAGGAACCTGGGGACTATTCAGTCCCCAATTTTATTTCCTCAATTGCGTTCTGTTGCTAGCCTAACAACCTGGACTTTATGACAATATGAGGAATTATGAGGAATAAGATGACTACAGGAGTTATGATCCTATAGTCTAACCCTTATCTGACTGCGTTTAAGTAATGATTCGACCTGCTGATGACTTATGTGAGAGGTTTAACCTTTAGAGATGAGGTAGAGGGATGTGTGTCCACGTTGGGTCTTTCTTCAGGATGTCTCCACTCGGGACAGCTGTGTTGGAGGCCCACGGATGACAATCCGATGTATGAAAGGGTGAGGGGATGAAGTCTACAACGCACCCACAATAACACTCCGCACACAGGACACACGAGTTCAACACACGAATTCACAATTTATTCTTGTACATAAGACTTGTACATTACACTGTATATAACTTAATGTGTAAATATGAATTGGAATGTGTTTTAATTAATAGTTTTATTGGTGAAGGAATTGTTGTTGTTGATGTGGCAGAGGTGGTGAAGGGAATAAGACTTCCCACTTCACAAAGGCTGTGCTCAACCTCCTGAGCAGCCCCCATACATAGCAGACTTTAGTCACTCTGTGACAACTTCCATCAAACAAGATATTGAAGTCATTCTCTCGGCCCGTGTTATAAACGTATACCCGGTATCGCTGACCTGAGGTTTTGGCATATGGGTGTTGCGACACATACAATCAAACTGTCAGTTGAACTGATTAAATAATCTTATGCTTAGTATAGTTTTTAAAGGTGGACACTCTGAAGAACTCTGAGGTCACATAGACTCTTCCAGTTTTTTTCTGGCTTATCAAGCGATTAGGAAGCCGGAAAGAAATCTGCAGGTTTTTTCAAACCCCAGGTACTTTAGGGTGGTGGCTGTAATATACAAGAATATATTCTCACGTTAGATGATGTTACATGCTTGTTATAAACAGATCCTGAAAGAACCTGGGGTAACAGATACACATTTTTTCCAACTTTCTCATCATTTGATAAGCGGAGAAAAAAATTGGTCTCATGTCCCATATCTCCACTTTTAACTGAAATTATTATTTCTCATATTCCCTTATCCAGAGGTTAGAATCAGTAGTTGTCGTGTGATATTTCTTGTTTGCGGTCTCCCTCATAGCTTATATTTTCAGGTGAAGCAGTTTATAGCAGTTATAGAATATAACAGGTATAACATATTACGTGTTATCGATTATCGAATGCCGAATGTAAAGACCAAGCATAATCATCTCTCATGACTATGATACTGTACATTTGAAATACGCTTATTAAAATAAAGTAATTGACACAACACCAAAGAGTTTGTCAGATGTCGTGTGTCACGTTGATAGTGGTTGACTATAAATTGTAATGTGCAGGCGGGATTCTATTAGCGTAATAATTGTCAAGTCATTATGTATGTCTTATGATGCGACAAGGCAATTAAAGGAATTGATGCATCGAAGCAAAACTTTTCAAGAAATTCTCCGTCATTTTTCCAGAACTTTTCTCCTGTTACTGAGTACAAGTTCTTGGCGGTCACAGACGCAACAGCTTCTTCAGTCTGAATGGTGTCCCCTTCGAATCTCTACCCTGGTTTTTGCTAACTAGAGCTTCTAAACTTTGGGATATTAAATTTACTTCTGCTGATACAGCTGCAATTAATCTGCCTCGTTGTCCTGAAGCTCCAAAAATTTTAGAACTGAATAATTACACTATAACTGACTAAGTACTGAAATGTGCAGTACTGTGTTTTAAACACAGTATATATTAATTTGAAGGAATAAGGGAGGCTAATTTTACATCTGGGCCATTCATCCACAAGCAGTAAAATATAAAAAAATTCGTATCTTCAACATGATATTTTATTTCGAAGTCCAATTAAACTTATTGGTGCCACAGTTATTACAAACCATTTCAGATGACAACTAGAAACAGTAATTATAGAGGTTTGGCCAGTTTAAGTATTTAGTATAGAGGAACGTATTTATTATCCACCTTAAACGTGACCTTGGTTACTGAATCATCTTAAACGCAATACTTAAGCCCTTTATGACATTGGTTGAGGTTATTATTAATGTCTGCCACATTACTCTGTTATATTACCATCTCGTTAAGTAATAGATATTCCTTATCTAGGTTTCCTTTGCGACAAGTTCCTCTTTAATATAAGACTTTCCAAATATAATAAAATTGTCCAACAAATAAATTATTGCTTGCTTGAAACTGGACAATTCTGCGGAGGGGAAAATTGTCACATATTTCTAATCTCAGAATTAAAGGAAATATCTTGTAGAAATACATTAGTTTACAATACGTTGTTTTGCTAAGAACATGTGTAACATAAATTTCATAAATAATGTTAATATGTGAAGTATAACACAAGTTATAACAATTTAAATACAAGACGATTTAGCCTACGTTAATTCCCTTCAGCGTAAGATGTAGCCATGACCAACTTACCGTGTAGTGTACATTCCCACCTTACCTTGTGGTGCACATACCCACCATATCTTGCAGTGTAAATGCCCAACTTAGCTTGTAGTGTTAATGTCCACCTTACCGTGTACTGTTTATGCCCAATTTAATTTTTAAATACTATTTTACAGTTTTTTATGGGAATTTTTTACGTCCCTGTTCCCGTTAATAACCAGGTTTCGCAAATGAACGAAGGAATTTGTTTACGAATAAATAGGCGGATTCAGACTCTATCTTTCCCTCGAGTTAATTGTACCGCAATAATTCTTTAAAGGTGATTTGTGTGCTACAAACTACCAATACGACACTTCCCTTCATTTCAAACAAAATAAACAATTTATGGCCAATTATTCTAATTGGTTTGAATGAATAATTGTTTATACTTCACGAATTTACGTAACGTGGATAGCAATTTTTCTAGAAATAATTACTGCAAGTGAAAACTGCGAATAGTGTGTGAGTATAAATTGGAACGTTAGTACGCATCACACAGTATTTATTGGAAGACAGGTTTCGAAGCAAAGACGAGATTCATTAAAGGATGACACTTGTGAAAAATCAATTAACATCAAACTGGAAAATTAGCCCAAAACCTTTTATACGAAGGGACACCTTGTGGGAAATTTTTTATCGGGCAGTGACCAGCCAGCCAGGCCAAGGTTTCTCTCCTTCAATTGGTTAAAGCGTCAAAAAGCAATAACCATTCTAACATTTCTTAAAACATGAACACTTGTGAGATTATATCTTGTTATGTCGCTCAAGTGTGTAGATTACTGATTAACACCGACCATTTTTTGCCTAGGTAACTGGTGCATATACGAGCATACGTGATGGGACGCTATCCGTGTCCGTCCGATCGCGATTCAACTCAAGACCC
>JAQGAB010002822.1:0-10995 GCA_034696565.1 Isotomurus graminis
TGTTTTTGTTATGACAATTTGAGGCCTCAAAAATTAATCCTTCCAAAAGCGAGTCGAGTGGGTTTAATCCACGTTGACAGCAAGTCATTAATCGTTCACTTATATACCTTCTCACAACCTTACCGCTCAACCAATGTACAATTTGGTCTTATCAATCTGAACTCTTATATACTTTTGATCAATTAAACCATAAGAAACTTGTTGATATTGGGATATTTCGTCCCATGTCACAACTTGGGATACACTCAACATACTCCGACTTAGACATGAGATGCAACTTCTCCTTTATAAAACACGAAAGTACTGCATTTATTTTGCGTTGTAGTCTCGAAGAGACTTCTCTAGAGGTATTATACAATAAGAGAATTACGTCTAGAACATATCAGATGAGTTGGATATGGTCTTAAGCTCTCACGAGAGTTCCTCACTACACTTCCATGGTAAAGACCAAGATTCGAGTTCATAGTGTGTAGTAGCAGTAGAGAGTTTGTGGAGTGAGTCTACTTGTTCACACGATGTGACTTCGAAGAAGGCTAAAGAAAGACTGAGAGATGTTTGTTAAATGAAAAATAATGAATAGAGTATAGTGTAACAGTTTTGGAGTTTAATGAGATCTGCCACTGCCAATGCCATTCATTTTACTCCTGTCACTAAAAAGCTCCTCTGCTCACTACACATTATTTTGTTAACTATTAATACTACTTTGGCATTACACATCAAAAGTGTGTGTGTGTGTGTAGTGCCAACCAGGACCATATTATAGTCACTCCACCACACGGTCCGATGCCTTTCTCTTGCACGGTTTAAAACTGAGCGTGAAAAATGACGAACGAGACAGAAGATGAATCGAATCTCCAAAATGATATGAAACCGTATTTAGTCCGCAGACGAATCCTTTGACTCTAACAGATCAACTTCTTGTGGAACACTGAGTCTTTCTCGAAGGTACCGAACTGATTTTGAGCACTTCTTCACTCCTTGTCGATTTCGGTGTGCAGTTAAATTCATCTCTCGGTCTTTCTCCTTCATTCTTTCTCCTTCTGCGAATTCTACTCCGACACTTCGTAGCATAAGGAAAGCCAGTCTACAACGCATTTGATTGTTGTATGTGACTTGCCTTTTGACTCTCTTCCATTTGGAACATACTCAAACTCATGCATGCATACGAGACACGGAAAGGATCATGTGGGAAATTTTATCATATTTATATCTTTAAATCCACGAGTGCAGCTTAAGTCCTGAGGACACTTTTACATTTCTCGTCCACCACCACCTCAGTAAACGAGTTTCCAGTTTGCATAACCCTTTCCACATTTCACAGATGGATTTAGCATTCTCGGGTATTTGCATGAGCGCACAAATTGTTTATAGCTTACAAGACTTTAACCCGAATACAATACTCTCCTTCCACTTATTTAGTCCACTTTCCTATTTTCGATATGTCTCTCTACTTATTTACATAGGACCCACTCCTCATAAATTTCTGGAATTTCGCTTCTCTAGAAACTCTGGATTTCAACAAACACTCATTCACCCGTACACACAGTTGTCCAGAGGCTGTTTGATCTGTTGTCTCCGCACTGCTGCATATTCCCCTCGATCCTTATTATCATCATCAACCTGTAACCTTAAACAAGTTCTGCCTCATGCCTTTCATTTCTCAATTCTAATTTTCAAAGTTCGTTCCTCGTGCTTACTTTAGAGTTGCACCTCAGCTGGTAGTCTTCTGTATTCTAATTGCAAGCTTTCATTCAAGCCACTAGACTCAGTACTCCTTCCTGTCATCTCAATGAACAATCCATGCAATCCTGCAGAAAGAGATGCAAGTGGATGATGGATTTCTCCGAAAGTTTCATGCTTCAAAAACACAAAATAAGATGTGGTGTGCCGTGTTAACTAAAAAAGCTCTTCAAGTTCTGATGTCAGTTATTGAAACTGTCACAGAGAGAAACCCAGAGAGTATTAATTATCTTTGGCATGTGTCTTATCGATCATTATAAATATCGCAAAAAGTCATTATAAATATCGCGATTCAAAAATGTCTACTCTAGACACAACTGAATTCTTTTCTCGACACAATAAATATCACATTTAACATTACTAATATCAAGTGAGTTTTCCTATAAAACAACAGTAAACTGTGCGTTTGATTCCATAGTTTGAAATAATCGTTAGAAAATCTTACATTTGAATGTATTTAAAACAATAATTTAATGAAAAATCAAGGTTCTATATGCGATTGAAATCCCCTTACGCTCTAGGTTTAAAGGTATTTGGAGGAAACTCGTAAAGGGTTAAGTTATAAGTTATTCCAACCAACTTTTACATGTAGGAATGAAGAAACATTGGGCATGCGCACAATGGCTAGTACCAGCTTAAGTGTAACCATACTAAGACAATACATGATCCAGTATAAATGGAATCATTTTTTCCCTTAAAAGTTTCCCTGTATTATGGAGTGCGCCTTTTGAATTTATCCAGCGATTAGTTTGTTCTAAGATGTTATTAGAGGATATATATCCTATAAACAGACCTTGATTTCACCTACTAAATCTTTCAAAGTAGTCTGCGTAAGAATACCTTTGAAAATAGTTGACATGTCTAAGTTCATGTCTACTTTCGAGTTGACAAAATGACACCGGCTAACAATAATGCTAAGTTTAAGACTTAAAAGTTTTGTCAATTGTGGTTGTGGCTCAGTTGCAAAGCTAAATGAACTAAAGCTACATTTATATGAGTACATCGGAATATCCTTGGGTACGAAGAGAGGATGCTGAAAGTTTAGAAACAAGTAGAATATGAAAGGACATGTTTTGTATAAAATTAAAGGGGACTTTTTAATGCCAGATGCCCGGACAATTTAGATTAATCATCGATCCAAATGATTTTGGATAAAGAGTGTACGTTAAAATTAGTCAACATTTATTGTGACAAATGCGATATTTATTGTGGCCGGAAACGAATTCAGTTATGCCTAGAGTAGACTTTTTTGAATCGCGATATTTATAATGGCTTTTCGCGATATTTTTAATGGCCAAATAGATTTGTGCCATTATCTTTAACTATTAATTCCTATACTTGTTGAAGCATTAAATACTCAACACTTCAGTCACTACACTCTGTGCAATGAAATGCATCAAAAAAAAAAGCTATTCAAATATGATCACTTTATACAAAGTGTTTTCAAAATCTATTTCAAAAATTGCTATCTACTATAACATGACACTGCTAATTACATTTAACTCTTACGCCAAAACCTCTGTGATGATGATAATCAAGCTCTACATGGATAATAGTGGAGGCAAGAATCTTTCTTATTCACTTAAAAGGATTCCATTGTTTTTGGCTGTCTTGCCTCATCAAGGATTTGTATAGTTGATTAGTTCACAACTTCACACAATGTGGCTGTACAAAACGCGTATACTGAAACACAAGAACACAACTGCAGAGATCTTTGTTGTTACGAAAGTTTCCACACATCTCCTTTTAAGGATTACTCTCAAGTCTCAAGTCACATCATCCATTCAACTTGATCGAACTTCAGTTGATAGATTTTATAATTTTTGTTTTCTAATCAGCCTTCAGATTCCTATTGTTTGAATCAAAGAATTCGAATTCAGCTTATCAATCACACACATTGTCAGATTAGCCAATTACAAAATCTACAGAGTGAAAAACTTCACCTCAGCGAGTGTCTAGGAGATGCAATGTGATATAATTAATTATTGCATATGGAACTGCACGACTCAAATGTTACTTAAAATACACAGATCCATATTTTGGGGATTTCTTACACATGCCACATTTCGATTCAGTCTCTTCGTTGAGAATCCCTGTAACAAAAAACAATTAAAAATGAATTTGAATAAATGCAAAATATAAAAATATCCAATCAGTGGAACTGCCATCAAAGTAGGTGGCTGAATCGACAGACAAATATCCTTCAAAATTATACTACTACCACTATATATGCACTCTGTAAATTGTGTACACTAACTAACCAGCTAAAAAGACTGTCTCATTACATGACTCATCAAGCCTTCCAGTCCACCGATTCACCATATTGAGCATCCTAAGATGAGTAATTTATTTGCATAAGAATTCCATCTCAGATTCAAATTACTCTCAAGAGCTACATGAGCTTCGTGACAAGTTATTACCACAAGCAAAAGCTTCCAAGTCTCTTTGTCTCATAAAGGTAATCTTAAGAGCCCCAAATAATAATTGCACTCCCTCCCATTTATATTTGCATCTTTATTAGCACAGGTACTGTAAATATTTTAGCAAATACAAACACAGATAACCACTGTTATTTTGCGCGTTTCAGTCTTAATTCTATTTCTATTCAGGTCGTTTGGTTATCTGCGTAGTGCAGGAGTTGCTTTGTATGTATGACGAATTCTAATCCTAATGTGTATCTAAGCTTCTGAAAGTAGTCGTGTGATTGTTAAATAATATTTCACAAAACATTCGCATAACCATGAAGCTCTCAAACAAATCTTTGAAAGTCAAATCCAATTACAGTATTGCCTTAATGGATGGTTTAAATAAGTTGTTTACCGAAATATGGCTGGCATAAACGTATCTTCACAATCAGCAGACCTTTTACGTTGTCTCTTTCACACACGCAATGACTACGATTTTAAGATTACTTTCATGTCTTGCATTTAGTTTAGCAGACCAGTCCTAATTTGCACTGTCAAGGCTAAATTGCTAACACCACAACCAGACACCTAAACACTTAATGCAAATGCCAACTCAACTGTGTGGTCGCATTGAAAAAAGAGATTATCCAGAGTCCAGACTCCAACGAAAATAAATAAAGTGTGAGAATTCTATGGCCAGCTAGGTCCTCATGTTTCAGATTCCATGTGTTTACCTTAAATTAAATAAATGGCTTTACATTAATTCGACTTAACAGAATCATATATGAAGAACTGAAGGTTAACTGCGAAACTGTTAGACATTACAATATGCCCCCATACTACTTTATACATACATACTAGCTTATTGAGATGGGCTTATAGTTTCAAAGATATGCAAATAAGCTTTTCCTTGGACAAAACAAAATCTGCATTCTCGTAGATTCTTTAGGCTCCAGAGGTCAAGTCTACGAAATCAATATAATTTTTAACAAGACAAATTACAATTATTATAAAGGTCTCTCTATTTCCGTAAGCAGCCAATTCATTCAACTCAATAAACTTAAATCGTACGTGTACAATATTCAGTTGTGATTCTTATAAAGTACGACAAAATCAAACATTTTAAAATGAGACGACCATTTCCTTGTCCATTGACTTTTGATCCGATTGGAGTTGATCGACATGTTCCCCGTCCGCAATCGGAAACCCATGTTGAAGATCCTATTGACCTAAGCGACAACCCACCCAACGAAGAAGAAGACACCAACTCATCTGAAACGCCTGGAACAACTCGACCTACATCTCCTAGCGGTCTACAGATACATAAGGCATTTATGAGATTCGAACCAATGCTTCAATTAGTGGGCATTCCGTCATTTTGGTGCAGAGTCGCATATTACGAGTACAACACTCAAATGAGTCCGAATAAAATGTATGTGCCATGGACATACAGATCAGTTTATATCAACGGAGGGTTGGGTGAGTCCCCATTGCCTAATATGCTGTGTATTGGAGCTTTCGAAACTGAGGAGCATTGTGTTCGGACTCATGCCACAAAGTAAGTTATATGAAATCTATTGCTTTCAATACTCCTTTTTTAATCCAGAGCATTATTTACATCACTAATTAAACAGGGACGAACTAAAAGATGGGATCAGGTTAACCCAGGCCCATGATGGCGATGTACTTATCGAAAACAAAAGCCCGCACTCCTGGATTTATTTTTCATCGTATTATCTTGACTGCTTAACCAATAAAAAGCCATTCACGGGGATTTACCGACTTCTACCAGGCCGTAAAACCAAAATATTCGACATTGCGCTGTGCCATAAAATTATGCGAGAGCGATTTGACAGTGATTACAAAACTTATGCAGCCGAGGGTGAACCTCCCGATTACAAAGCTAAACGTAATTACTCTGTCCAATTTCTTATGCACAAAAAATGTCAATCTATGTAACAGAAATGTTCTATTGGTTTGTATAATTGTTCTATGAAACAGACATTAAAGCTCGATTTCCTCTACATCATGACATGACAGACCTTATCACACTTAACATAAGTTTAACTGATCCGCTGGCACCAGAGCACGAAAGTTTTCACACCTCAAATATTCACACACCTTGTTGGGTTAAGGTAAACTATCATTTTAAACTTAAACTTTAATTATTTCATTTCTGATTTCTCCACTTCTGCAGTTAGAATTGGAAAGACCTGAGCTGATTCGAGCAAACTTCATAGCTGAATATACATTGATCAAAACCCAGCAAGTCCGAACAGCAGACAACGTACAAACGACAAATGAATCGATAGGAAGTATATCAGTTGATCAAGTACTTCGTATGATCATGATTTGAACTGAATGCTTTGCAATTCCAGGGTTTCAGTTCAACCCGGTATTCGCATTCCAGCAAATCAACCCATCGTCCGCAGGTATAATTTTTAATTAGTGAATTACTTATCATCCGTTATTTTCTACCGTTTACCACAAGCTGGTTTAAACAGTCTAGTGCTCAAAGAAACCCTTTTATGATTACGCATTTGTTTCTCTAACTTTTCTAAGTACCTTTTTGTTGTTTAATCAATCCAGTCATTAAGTTCCTCAATTGTGTTTAGCTATTTACAAAAAAAATCTTCTAATTGTTCTCACTGAATTAACTACTTAATTGATTCTACATGTTTTAACATTTTAAATAAAATCTTGTAAAGAAAAATAAACCAATACCACTTAATTGTATCTTACACTTTGAATACCGCTTGAAAAAATGACACCGTCAACCGTAATACACTCTGAATACCTTTGCTGCTTAACGCAATTATAAAAGTGGAAGTGAAATACACGTTGCATTGCTAATTCTATCCAAATTCTAACAAAACCAGAAGCTGCACTTCACCTTGCAATATCGTGCGACAAAAAACCCCATAAATCTTTGTAAGCAGACATCCTAGACCATTCCAAACTGATAATCCACTGAATAATGTGCTACAAGAAGGATACTTTACTCATGTGCGTGTGCATTAGTGTTTGTCTCAAAAGCCTTTTAACTCTTCTTGTACAGAAGAAGGCAATGGCCGAGAGATGATGATTACTTTTGCTCAACTGCCACTGCCACTGCCTCCAAGATGTAACTTTTCATGAGTCTCTCCTACTCGTCTTCATGTCTTTCATAACAGTTCATAATACATCACCACTTTACTTTTAGTGTACATGTACCCAACAACATCATCCAGGATAAGAAACTTTATTTGCACTTGCTAAAAGTTCACTTACTTTGTCACACACGCTAGTATCAACATTGTTTGCGAATTCATGATGCATTACGCTGTCATCCTCACTTGAAGATGACCTGTTGTGGAATAACCAAAGAATCCTTACAACGCCAGATGCATTCCTGTTTTTTTGGAAAATAACATGTGTACCATGTGCCATTCGCATTTCCACGTCAATTACAAGTTCTATAACCTTACAAATAATCTCTACATTTCATCATTTGTACCCATTTCTCATGCATTTCGTACCTGCTGCTGCACTTTAATCATTTTAATTAATTGCTAAGGGTATATCCACTTCATGAATTTAAATATAAAACCCATCTAAATGAATCCTCCCTATCCTAATAATGCAACCAATCAATTGTAAACTCCTAAATCTTATCACACACTCCTTATCTTCTATGCTTATTCCTCCAAGTTAAGAATAAAACCAAGACAAAATAAAACCTCTCCTCGTACCTTTCAGTTTAATCCCGATCCCATCCTAAGAATTCCCTAAAACGCAGTTAGTAAAAAATCTAAACTACACTCCTTTTTTAAACATTTCTCCTTAAAAAAAGTTCATATTAATTAGAGAAGAAAGTAAGTAAATAGAGTCAAGTCTGTGTGAAACAAGTCAGTTTTTGCATGAATTAGTGAGAAACCGGAGGAGCACTGAATGACTTAAACTCACACAGGGACAAATGGGGACACGACGGACGTCAACAGGAGGAGGGGACATGGAAGTGTCTGAGGAGGAGGAGGGGACGATAATCAGTGAGATTCCTCCGGAGGGCTGCGAGGTCAGCAGTATCAACGGAGTCTTGTGGTACTGCAAACGAAGGATCCTCCGTCCGTACCTCCGCGTCCTCGGCGTCCTGGGCCTCAAGCCATTCTGCACAGAAGAAGAAACCCCCTCCTCCGCCTCCTCCAAAGCTCTCCGCCACTTCAACAAGGCGTACGTCCTACTCCTCCTTCTTCTCGTCCTTACCGGACACTCCCTTCACATCCTCACCTGCTTCAGGTATTACACCCCACTCCCTTATTAATCATCCCTTAATCTCTCATTCTTCCATATACAGGAGAGACAAAGGCTTAGACTATGTCAGCGAATTAGCAGAAGCTATGGAACTTGAAGATGATACAGGAGCTTTCCATGAAATCTTCAACACCACCTCTGATGATTCGTCTTTCGAAGAGTCCTCGTCTTCCTCCTCTTCAGTGACCCCCACCACCTCTACTACTACAGAAACCACGTTTGTTATTAATGTTGGTGGTAATCGGAAGAGGAAAAAAGGAACTCACAGGTGGAATATAACTATCATTCCTTCTAAAAATAATCCGAGTGGAGATGAATTACCACCAGTTCGTCCTCCGGATTATCCAATTCCGCAATCTATAAGGAGCAGCAATATTTGCAGAGGGAACTTGTTTTACGTTCAGTTCCTTCCGATTGTGTTTCATGTTGTGCCGTTTTTGTATATGATTTACCTTTATTGGCTTAATCATGATGAGCAACTCCAGAATTTGATGGAGAGAGTGAGTATCACACAAGGAATTTGCATGGATGATGAATAAGATAGTTCGGGGATTTATTCTTTTGGTATTGATTTCCAGGTTTTCATTCAAGCAACTCAGGCATACAGCACTTTAGCGTCACAGAAGAAGATCCTCAGGACGTTGAAGTTCTTAGTGTTCTTTGGATGCGTGTGGATTCTAGTCTCCATGACTGTCTTGATTTTGCAGATATCTGCAAGAAGAGTTGTTGTTATGTACTTCCCTTGGATGGGGTAAGGAATTACTATAATTACTTTCAGTAGACTCGTGGAATCTAGAGTAGAATTGAGTTCATAACGTCATCAGCAACATATGAAAGCTGTTTTCTGGATGTTTTAATGAGATCCTAGTCCTCACTGATCTTTAGATTCAGATGCATTTAATATTTGCATCAAGATAAAAGAACTGAAATCAATTTTAAATCAAACAATGTAGGAAGAAAGTTGGAAATGAAATGGTAGAGATCTTTTCTCCAGGGAATGTTTGTCGCATGGAAGATTCATATTCAGCACACACAGACTCTCAAGAAGTTTTCCAATCTTTTCTGATTTATTCAGGTTTAAGATGCATTGACATTTATCCATCATCACGTTGCCTCTCTCCAACTCCACTTTGTCTAGAAAATGAAACTGCTGTGGAATCAATTGCGCTTTCAAGTTAATCTTACACCGGCTGAGAGTTGTGCATGAGATATTTCTTCCCTTCCTTCAGCCCAAATTCTGTCTCCTTAGATCGAAAGACAAATCTGTCTTCGTGTCCTTTCCACCCAAGTTCATTTCATTTTTGTATATCTGCAACTGCATTATTGTGTTGTGTCACCCTGTGTGCCTTGAGTACTTGTCAAATATATTCTTACTTTAGAAAGACCCAACTTGCAGCTCAAGTAGAAACTTTCTCAATCTCGCAAATTCCTCACTTCCATGTGAAGGAGACGAAGAAGGATATTTGGTTGATGGCAACAGCTGAGAAAATATAATGGAATTTTGCAAATTACACATCCTTCTGCAGAGCTCCGTGTGTAGCCAATTTGAGACTTGGGGAAAGCCTTGTTGGCCTCTTCCCCAACGTGTAGAAACAATCTCACAAGGAAATGCAATTTAACGTAGACTGTGTCGTTAACTCATTTTCAGGATGTCTCACAACGAGATTTTCTGACCCACATAAGACAAAAACTAATCTGCATCCTAATCCCTCCTTCATTACGTGATGGCTGTAGCCTTCTCGGTCATAGATTGTTCCCTAACAACTTTCTTCAAGTTCGTTAAGATCATAATTACATTCAAACCATTTTTACGGTTCATTCCTGTGTTTCCCAATTTTCTTATGAAAGTAAATTGCCTACAATTCCAACCCGTCTGCTGCTTAAAGTAATATCACGTGCCATTTGGTGTGTTCTCAGGCTTCTTCCAGTCTCTACACACGCTGGCACAGTTCCTATTCAGATTAGAAAAGAGTCTTTATTACTTTCAACTGCAAGAAACCTTATGGAGGAATGGTCATTGACATGACAAACATGGCAAACACGTGTTGTACAGAATGCGTGAAAGCCTTTCAATGTATTCGTACATTTTGCAGATTGACAAGCCAGAACCTCCAGTACTAAGAGACCAACGGAACGGAAGAAAGAGTCCCATTCACTCTGATGTGGTCGTATGTGTATTTACGAAGCGATAAAAAGTTGCGTGCAGAGTTGTATTACAGACACAGGACGATTTTGGCTTTGCTAAATCTGCTTGCAAGTGCTGTTAAACACGCGTCTTTATAGTGTAGAGGCATTTTAAGCATATCTTTCATTGTTATAATGTCTCTGAATGTGTCTACATATGCAAAGGGTTACACCGGCACCAGTGAAAGTATTCTCATCTTTTAATACGTAGAGATACGAGTGACAACAATTAATGTGTTTGAGGTAGTTTTTGCCAGAGTTGCTCGTTTTATCAATAGCCGTTGTTGTAACTGATTGCTTTTTCCCTCTGGACAGACGGACGTGCGAAAGAGAATAAAACATTTCATTCTGGGCATACTTGATCCTTGAATATCAT
>JAQGAB010002823.1:0-10995 GCA_034696565.1 Isotomurus graminis
CGACGGAGTGTGATTTGGAAGTAGTAGCTTCCCGTAATGTTTGCTGTACCTGCGGCTCCACTGAGGAAAAGTATGAAAAGAGCATCCACTATTCCCAGTCCTATCATTGTTCCGTAAATTACAAACTGGGAGTTTTGTACTTCTAGAGGTCCTTGTAGGATTCCCTTGTTGTCGCAGGGAAATACCATAGAGGCCAAAGTAAGTGGTAAGCAGGGATACGTAAGATTCGCGGCGAAGAATGCTGCAGGAAAGAATACGATACCTAGTGCACCCGAAAACAAGAATATTGGCCATATTGCGTCTTCTCCTTTGAGTTTAAAGATCGTGTCCAGTTCTGGAAGGAACGCAAACTGGAAAGATGAATAAGGTAGCATTTAATTGATTACCGGAGAATTGTTTTTCGGAGATTACAAGTTCTTGCAACGCGTGGCTTTTGTTGAAGAGCAACGCTGTAAGAGAAGCTTTTCTGGTGTACTCGACCTTAGTCACAATACAAGTGATGAGTATTATGAGCCAGGCAGCGTCAACAAAAGCAGTAGAGTAGTTTTCCAGTTGAGAACGTAAGAAAACACGGGCAGTGTGGATGGCAACTAAGACAATACACATCCCAAGATAGCTAAAGTACATCAAACGTCTCGTTAAAGTGAACGTAGTCACAAACTGCTTCTGCTTTTTGTCATAGAAGAATAGAAACTGAA
Source organism: Isotomurus graminis (assembly GCA_034696565.1). NCBI lineage: Eukaryota > Metazoa > Arthropoda > Collembola > Entomobryomorpha > Isotomidae > Isotomurus > Isotomurus graminis. Next base: position 699 of record JAQGAB010002823.1, read on the forward strand.
GGGGATTCATAAATATTCCAGATAACCAGATGTGCGTCTCATGCGAGGGAAGGAATAGTTTTTGAGTGAACGTAAGCAGTGAATATTTTACAATAAGTTCCCGTAGGTAGTTCATTTTTAAGTTTGAAATTTGTTAAACTTGGAGTTTCCAAAGACGGAGGCAAAGACACATTGAACGTTTGACTTTATTAAAGTGTGGAATGCATCGGATTTAATCTGAGAACACGGATGTATGTAAATATTGCTGATATTGTAGAATTCACTTCCCTTCTAACAAAAAGACGGACTGAATATTATTTTTACCTGTGTGAATAAGTGATTGTGATAAATAAACGAAAACACGCGGCCCCTAAAGTGTGGGTTAAAGTGCAATCGAGTTTTGGACTGGGAAATGACATGTGCTGTAATTAAAAGTTAATCATTCCGGAAAGTTGGAAGGTTAATAAAGCTTTCTTGTGTGGAATAGTAACTTGTGAATGCTAAAGGAAGTTTGATTGATTTGTTTAGTATCAAGAATATAATCAAATTTTAATCAAAATCGCATAACTATTTAACAATTCGTACTAATACACTTTAATAAACGAAAATGGTTAAGCCCTGTGTTCAGGAATGAGGATTTTATTTAAGGAACTGCGTGGCTGAATTAGAATTATAAGCACGTGGAATTTAATTATTGAGTATATGTTTGATGGATAGTGAGTCACGTGTACAATATTAGTTTAATTCTAAAGGATGCTGCAGATTAAGTGACACTTGAACATTTGATGTGTGAGAGGACCAAAGATGGAATATCAATTAGAGAAAGACTCCGTGTTTTAACGGGTGTTTCTTGCAAGACACTCACCCTCTACTTTAAGGAATAAAACAATCTAGAAGAGCAGTTGGAGGATGATTAACTTTTAATAAGCAGGGAATTTAGACATTCGACTTACAATGGACATTCATTTGAACAGGGAGAACTTGATGAGAGACAACGATGAATATTCACTGAAGAGACAACATCCTCCTTGTGAATACGGAGTAGACAAGTCCAACCGCCGGCCCTCGAACGGTCACACCGTCACTGCTGCCTCCGGGATGCTCCTCATTAGCTCCTCCTCCGCCAATAGCGTCAATCTTCTCGCCATTGTCCTTAAGTCGTTCCAAGTAACTCCTGAAGGTTTCACAATTAGCCACAAAACCAGTCAAGCCGGTAACTTCGTCCTGTGCATTTTCGTCGTGACGCGGACACTTGGCACACTTCCCAGCAGAGGAACAGAACTCCAACTGAAGCTGCCGACACCTCTTGTTCTCAGGATAGTGGTGGTTCAAATAAGTCTCGAATTGCCTGTGAATACGCGCTAAGTATTCTTGGAACCCTCGGCCTTTGTTGTTTTTCAGTTCTTGTTCATCGTGTTGACCAATATACTTTAGATCAGCAGGATACAAGAACACCTTAATCACTTTCCATGCTTCGTTTGTATGTTCTTGGCAGACACTGCCCTCCGGCAACCCCTTCGCCATCAAAGCAACACATTGCTGCCGATTTTTAGCAATGTCGCTGAGGCTTTGTGTGACACCACCAACTCCACCGAACATTGTCAGGATTCGCCAGACTCCCAACGCCCACAAGAATCCCCACTGGCGAAACATCTGTGGAACAAATCAAGTTCGAATGTCAGTGGAAACTAAATACAGAAATGCTGAGTTACCTTCGTGAACTAATTGGGAAGGTGATGAAGGAATCGGAGGACTGCACCCGACGACACGCTGAGGAGAAGTTAAGATCTCCTTCGATTATCCGAATCTGCAGTCCTTCCCAATTCTCCGTTTCCAAAGACACACAACAGACGCCGTCCAGTTACGGAAATCCCGTGAAGACGCTGCTGGGTGGGTTAATGTTGAAGAGTGTGTGAGCCAGGAGGGGTTTTGATTTGTGATGATATAGTTTATTCAGATTAAGGCAGTTGAAACACGAATAACCATGGAAGTCTCGCGTGAGGTGCATCTGGTGCGTAGAGTATTTAAGTAAGAAAAGCAATGAAAGTTCGTGCTAGTCCAGAGTGATTAAGCGGGAATGCTCGTGAGATTAACTTGGCTGCTTCTGAAGCCACCGGGAAGATCCGTCGGTATAAAGATGTGGATTATTGTGAATTCCTAGCTGCTCACCCACATTCAATCACCTAAAGGGGCGGAGATGACGCAGACAGAGTCCTTCCGTTGTGCTTCGACATCCACGTTATGAGAGATTGACAACGCAACAGTTTTAATTCCACCTACGTCTCCAGACCTTCCGGGCCTTTTTGAAAGGTGACACATTAAGTGTCCTAGTACTTTATCTGCTGTTCAGGTTCATTTCAAGCGGATTTAAATGCACAGGGTCCAGAATAATCAAAGCCAGACTCTCCTTAAACTCCACGCGATCCCAGAAAGGAAATTACTTCTTGTTAGCCGGATACTTTAAGTTCCAGAACGAATACTACCGTCCAGATGAATTCTGTGTCAGGGGGTAAGTCTTCAGCACCTTAATTACCTCTACAAGAATCCCGAGGAATGGCAGACAGCGCTGTGTACTACATCGACGGAGCGCAAAGTGACTTGTTTGCTTATTTCGAGGAACAAATCTTTTACCATTTTTATGTATCCTACTCATTCGATCGAGTACCTACTTCATAATATATGATTAATTGAGCCTACAGAATGGGCCAGTGGCATTAGAAATGGCCAATCTCGTAAATCATTCATGCCGTTGTCCTTGGAAAGTATAAACTCTCGTTGAATACTCTTCATCTGCTAGCCTTTGTAATACCAACTTCAACTTTATGCACGAGATGCTTCTGAAGCTGCGCGTGGCTGTGCAGGGTGAACAGGTTTTAAGAAGTTACTTTGGATTCACAAAGGCATCTCTCAACTTTCAACAGCAACGAATCAATCACACTCGTCGGCCCATTTCCGGTTTATTCATTCGTGTAGAAAACTTCTGACTCATCTTAGCAAAGTAATCCGGCTGGAGTGCCTTAAGTTTTTGATAGAGGCTCCGCTGCGTTCTGAGGAATCGGCGGGGGTCAACTTGTCTGCGACTTGGAAAAGGCGGGGATGATTTTGTTGTGGCAGGTGTGTTGGAAGGCCGGTGGGTACTTCTGGACGAAGTGGGGGGAGAGGGAGGTCATCTCTGCGGGGGTTAAGGGGACGTTCATCTGGTGGAAGAGGGTGGGGACGAACTGGACTTCGGTTGGGGTCAAAGGTTGGCAGCCACGGATTCCTGTGGACAATCCCAGGTTGTAGATCCAGTCCGCAGCACTTTTGGATGGAGGGGGTTCCAGGCATTGCGCAGTCGGGTTTGCAGATGAGGACTTCGACTATCCGGGGACTTAATCTGTCCAGGAAGAGATTTAAGTAGAGAGAATAGCTTAAGAACTCCAGGGGGACTTACCCATTAACGCAGTACTCGTCTGGGGAGTAGAACTCGTTGTCCTCAGGTAAACTACGCAGCTTTTCCTTGTGACGGAGATTAAGTAAGAGATCACAGAGGATTTTAGTTTTAAGGAATCCCTCACGGGGTTCAACCAACTGCTTTCTTCATTAACAGGTATGATTTAATGACGGCTACTTAATCTCAGTATGAAGATAAGATGATACTAGGTAGGGTAGGTTGGATTCATGAGAGTTTAAGGCTTAAGGCGATTGAGTAGATGAGAGAGGGGACTTTGAATTCATTCTTATCCACATCTTTAAGCCAACGGTTATCCTGAATTCTCGCCAGGGGGTAAAAATCTGTTACATTCAGATGCAAGCGGATATGTCGCGGAGCCGACGTGAGGAAGCTTTGATAAGGAATTGACCTTGTGACCTTATTATTCAAGCGGATCAAATGGTAATGAACAGAAGATGCCTTAATGACTTGAGTTGCACTTATTTCTTTGCTGAAGGATGCGGTGCTGTTCCACAATACAGATTCATCTACCAAACTGAAGCAATTAAAATCTGCTTATTCAACAATTAATTCTGTCCCTTTTTTCTACCCAGTGGCTTCGGAAGCAGCCAAGTTAATCTCACGAGCATTCCTCCTTAATGACTCTGGACAATTGAAACCTCTCAAGTGCCCTTCATTAGTTCTCAACAACAAATAAGTCCTCCACTGACTTCCGTGAGAGATGTGTGTGGGTGCAGTTGGCTGACGAAGGTCACAAGGGTACAATTAATCTCCACTTACCGTCACAATTCAAACTTGAAATATCTTTAATATGCAACTGTTCAAAACCTCAGACGCCCTACCTGCCTAGTGAAATTAAATTAGTCGTGTCCTCACATCTCAATATACTGTGGAGACCTTACAATTTACGGAGTATGTGATAAGCGTGAATATCTGTGGAGGTTATCTTTATCGTGTTTTTAATGCCAGGTATGCGGATAGATGGACATGAATCGGTTCTACATGAAAGATTAACACGTATTTATGATGGTCAGAGTGAAGTGCCACAACAATCAAATAAACATTTAGTAAAAGACGGTTTGGAAGATGTTAAGGAGAGTTCAAAGAGTTTGTTGGGAGACTAAATGACTTCTTTTACTAATCGATCTGTGCTTATCTAAATTACCAGCTTTCAAACCCATCACCAGACTTTTAATCATCTGGACAGAAAACGGAATTTAATTAACGTTGATTTTGGGTATGTGGCATTTCCAGCCTGCAATTTACTTTCCGTTGTGAGGGGAGGTTAACTGCTGATTAGAAAGCAATTCGGCCCTGCTGGAAGAGCCTTCGTTGCTTCAGGTGCAGCCAAATTGATCTCACGACCAAAAAGTTTGAACGGCAGTTTAAAGTAATACAAAACTTCACGACCTGCGCAGTGAACATCGTCATCTCCATTCCAACGCGTTGCCACTTGGTCCCTTCAGCGAAGTAAAGACCCACCCGACTTCTCAATTTCTGCCAGAGCACTTCTCGGAGCCACTCCCACACCCCCTCCGCCTCGAGTAGATCGCTGCACCCAATTCTTACGAACCACACAAATCCAAAAAGTATTCAGTTTATGCAAAAATTTTAACATCTTCACGGATGGATCATTTCCCATTTCCGGTTTATTCATTCGTCTACAAATGTCGCAACTCTTTATCTAAATTCAGTTAGTATCGACAACAGATTTGTTTTTAATTGCCAGTCCGTCCATATTAAAGATCTTCTTTTCTTCCTTAACATGGAGTCGTAGCGTGTGAGACATGTCCACTGCGTGTTAGTGCAGATCAATAAATAGATTATAGGCTGAGACAGGTCAAAAGGGTACAACTGTTCCTGTTTGGTATGCAAAGCTGTTCTAAGTACGAGACCTACCTGCCTAGTAGTAGAATTGAGTTTGTTCTGTGAATATTTCGTCCAATCTTGCCAACTGCGGCTCAGGGAAGTTTCAGTTGGCCCTTTCCCACACGCCCATTGGACAATTCAAGCGGAAGACGAAACCAGGGCTGAGCCAAACGACCTTCAACCACAATGCTCACCACATGACCTCCCAGGAACAAATCAAGGCGAGTTTGGAGGTCGCAGGGCCTATTAAGACCCTTGAGGGACCCTTGAAGAAGTACTCGGACATGAAGGGACAGAAAAAAAAGCCACCCGCGTACTCCATCCCCACCTGCTGCGCCTTCGCTCCCGACGTCAACGACGGATTCACCCACCACTGCCGCAACAGGCGGATGGGCCTCGCGCCTCGCCCACGTGGAACGTCCTGAAACACTTCACCACAAGAGACACCCCACTCACCTTCGCGTAAGACAATTTCTTGTCTCCGCGGTTTGGAATGTTCGAGGGTCACTTGCATTTAATTCCAGGGGGGTTCCAGTCCTTCTAGACACTTTTAGAGGTCATTAGGTCACACGATTAAGATTAGTCTTTAATTATGGACACAGTGGAAGCTTCCAGTAGCCTTAATATCCAACGGACGAAAAAACAGCTATATCTGACCTACAAGTGTAATTATTCTGCCCTTGACATCTCAATAAACCGTGGAGACTTTACAATTTACAGTTTACAGAGCAGATATGATAAGCGTGGTCCCCTCCGAGTAAGAACCACACCCTCTCCCCCCACGAAGTACCCACCGGCATTCCAACACATCTGCCACAACAAAATCACCCTCGCCGACAGAAAGACTGCAGACGTCGCTGGAATTAAAGTCTTCTGGATCTCCTGGAGATGTTACAATTTTACATAAACGGAATATTCGTTTATTGTAACTGTTAACTTCTTGGCCTTGTGTATTTGTTTATTGCGCATGAATTTGGGTGAAGCGCTCTACTCTGGGGCGGAATGGGTGTGGGAGTGGTTTTGTGAAGTGCTGAGGCAGTAGTGGTCAACGTGAGTCTTCACTTCGCTGAAGGGTTCAAGTGGCAACAGGATGGAACGGAGATGATGATGTTCACTGGGCAGGTCTTGGATTATTTAAAACTGCCGTGTAGTTGTTGACGTGGTTAGCGTTTAGTTGACGTTGTCCCCACGCAGGATGAAGTTGCAGCTCGTTGACCACGAATGACATTTGCTTGTGAGATTAATTTGGCTGCTTCTGAAGCCACAAAGTGGAAAAAAGGGACAGAATTATTGGATGAATAAACAGATTCGGAAATGTCAAAATTTCTATTCGTTTTCCTTGAATTTTAAATAAGAGCCACAGCCGAGAAATCAGTACAACTCATCATTTATTCATCCCCACGTGGTCCTAGAGGAATTCAGGATATCCGCCGGCATAAACCTGTTGATAAGCAAGGATTCCAAGTTCACTCACTCACGTAGTCAATCCCCTAAAAGCTTTAAACTTCCATGAAGAATGAAGGAAGTGATGCTGGAATTTTGAAGGACTTCCTTGGTTGCTTTGAAATCGACGGAGTCCATATTTCTACGGATGAAATGACTCCCGTGCTGATCTCAATGAACAAACCATTCAACATTCTACTTATCACAAATCCCACATTTTATGGATACAAGACTAGTTTTAAAAACTTTAACCTACTCCTTAATGTAATAATTGTGCCAACAGAATGAGCCGTTGGCATTAGAAATATTCAAATCTAAATCTCGTGAGTCAATAATTCATTCGTGCCAATGCCCGTGGAAAGAATAAACTTTCTGATCTGTAATTAATACCAACAGCTTCTGCATGAACTGCTTCTGAAGATTCCAAACAAGTGACCGTGGAGGGCACAAAGTTGTTTGAGAAAACTTCCTTTGCATCCACAAGGACATCTCCCAAGTTTCAGCAGCAACGAATCAATCTCGGCGACCAATTTCCGGTTCATTCATTCGTCTAGAAATCTTCTGACTCATCTCAACAAAGAAATTCAACTCCATTTCTGCAAGAAACCACTCAATCTCTCCTCCCCCTCCAGCGGCTCCTCCCCTTCGGCAGACAGACGCAGCTCCATTCCTCAAGTCGACCAGGACGCAGCGGGCGCCCTACTCCTCTTACATCTCCACTCCCCGTCCTTATCCATCATCGCCGAGCCTCCAGCCAAACATTCCGGCGAAGTGTCCAACTCTGTCGAAGAAGACTTTGTCGACGACTCCAGACTTCCGACACAAACTCCTCCAGCAGGAGACTCAGCGCTGTTCCCTTCCATCGCTGCCCTCCGACCGCGCCCAGTTTCCATCTTGGCCCTTTCCCACACGCCAACTGGACAATTCAAGCGGAAGACGAAACCTGCGCTGAGCCAAACGACCTTCAACCACAACGCCCACCGCCTGACCTCCCAGGAACAACTGGAACAAATCAAGGCGAGTTTGGGGGTCGCAAGGCCCATTAAGACCCCCGAGGGTCCCTTGAAGAAGTACTCGGACATGAAGCAACAGAACAAAGGCCCCCCGCGTACTCCATCCCCACCTGCTGCGCCTTTGCTCTTGACGTCAACGACGGATTCACACACCACTGCCGCAACAGGCGGATGGACATACTGAAGGACACGGCCACGTGGCACGTCCCGAAGCACTTCACGACCAGAGAGACCCTACTCACCTTAGCGTAAGATACTTTCTTGTCTCTGCGGTTTGGAATGTCCGAAGGTCACTTGCGTTTAATTCCAGGGGGGTTCCAGTCCTTCTGGACACTTTTAAATGTCATTAGGTCACACGATTAAGATTAGTCTTTAATTATGGTCACAGTAGAAGATTTCATTAACTTAAGTATCCAGAGGACAATCCTCAAACCATCTTTAAATCTGACCTACATATTAAATTATTCTGCTTACGACTCCTCAATAAACCGTAGAGACTTGACAATTTACAGCGAAGATGATAAGCGTGAATATCTTTGGAGCTTATCGTCCAATCCGGCCAATTGCGGCCCAAGGAAGTTCAAGGGATTCACCCACAACTTTGGACCAACACGTGGAACTCGCCCTGGAGAACAACGACACGGCATTCTGGACAACGGAATCCTCAAGTACGACAAAGGCGGACGTCCCGTAGTCCCTTCCGAGATGGAACCACACCCTCTCCCCCCATTTTGTCCAGAAGTACCCACCGGCCTTCTAACGCGCCTGCACAACAAAATCACCCTCACCGAAGGAATGAGTGGAGACGTCGCTGGAATTAAAGTCTTCTCGATATCGTGGATATCGATATCGATATTTTACGTAAACGGAATATTCGTTTATTGTCCCTGTAATTTACTTCTTGGACTTGTATGCTTTGTTTAGTGCGCATGAATTTGGGTGCAGCGCTTTACTCTGAGGCGGAGTGGTTTTGTGTGAAGTGCTGAGGCAGTAGTGGACAACGTGAGTCTTCACTTCGCTGACGGGTTCAAGTGGCAACACGTTGGAACGGAGGTGATGAGGCTCACTGCGCAGGCGTTGGATTATTTAAAACTGCCGTGTAGTAGTTGACGTGTGGTCGGCGTCTAGTTGACGTTGTCCCCACGGAGGATGAAGCTGCAGCTGAAATGTGCCGTGAGATTAATTTGGCTGCTTCTGAAGCCGCTTTGGCTCTTCTAGAGGCGCAGAAATAAATTCTAATTAGCAGATGAACAGCTCCAATTTGCCTCTCGTCCTAAAGCAGATGCATTTGTATCTAAAGGAATATTTCGGTTTGCAAAAGGTTGTGGGAAGGCCGAGTGTGAAACATTAATTTAATTCTATAAGCTGCCGCAGATTAAGTGACGCTTGTGATGAACATTTGCTGATCTCTGAGATGACCACAAATGGAATTAATGGCTCCGTGGTTTTTGCGGATGCTTCTTGGAAGACATAAAATTCCTGTGAGATCTTGAAGACGATGCCGGGTGGGTTAATGTGAAGAGTGTGTGGGGCAGGAGGACTTTGGATTGTGATAGTTTTATTCAGATTAAGTGAAATGCGAATAGTTAAGGAGGTCTCACGTGAGGTGCATCTTGAGCGAAGAGTGTTTTAAATAAGAGCAGCAAAGGAAGTTCGTGTTTGTTGGTGCGTCTGGAGTTATCAACGAGCTTTGGGAATTAATGGGAGTGTCAGGAACAGCGTGAAAGATTTGTGAATGAATGAAGCCACTTGGGAGGGAACAGGTGAGTGAGATGCGGAGGACGAAGTGGCCGTTGGAACCTCCAAGAAGACTTCCACCTTGGAAGTGTTGTATTTCGCCGGGGAAGTCGTAAGAAGAATTAAAGAAGGGCCCTCGAGAGGTTTCAATTGTCCAGCGTCATGAAGGGGAATGCTTGTGAGATATTGGCTACTCCTGAAGCCACTGGGTGGAAATAAGGAACATTGTAAATTCATATATAAGCAGGTGTTCACCCATCTTTCAGTTTATAAGTAAAAACTGCCGTGTAGTAGTTGACGTGTGGTTGGCTTTTAGTTGACGTTGTCCCCACAGAGGATGAAGTTGGAGCTCGTTGACCACGAATGACATTCACTCGTTGAATTAATTTGGCTAATTCTGAAGCCACAGGCGCTTCTACAGGGGCAGATTTTAATTGTCTGTAGATAATCTTCCCGTCAGTTTGGGTGAATTTGTATGAGGAAAAATGTCTGCCTGGAAAACGGTTTGTGCTAAATGGAAGTAAAGTGTGAAATATTAATTTAATTCTAAAGGATGCTACAGATTAAGTGACACTTGTGATGAACATTTGATGTGTGAGATGACCAGAGATGGAATGTCAATTAGAGAAAGGCTCCGTGTTGTTCACGGATATTTCTTGGAAGACATAAATATTCTGATCTTCAAGACGCTGTGTTGGTTAATGTGAAGAGTGTGTGGGGCAGGACGACTTTCGATTGTTGGCAGCTTTATTAAGAAGTGAAAACGAAGTGTAACTTCTTTATGTGAATGCATTGTCTGTCTGTCTGTGTGTGTGTCTGTCTG
>JAQGAB010002824.1:0-10993 GCA_034696565.1 Isotomurus graminis
ATATTGGGAGCCAACTTAAACTTTTTAAGAAAAATTAGCGGCCCATATGCACTTTTCAGTAAATAAATGAAGGGTGAACGCGCTACGTAGGAAGCGGTGGAGTAGAAGGAGAAGGTTGAGTGCGAGCGCTGGAGGAAGAGGAGAAAAATATTGCGTCTTCCTCCATGTTAAAAACAGGAGTCCGCAATGAGAAGTCTCCATAAAGAAATATGTTTCGCTTATGGAGATTTCTCTGTTGTAACATGAGGAAATGCGATTTTTTTTCTCCTCTTCCTCCAGCGCTCGCACTCAACCTTCTCCTTCTACTCCACCGCTTCCTACGTAGCGCGTTCACCCTTCATTTATTTACTGAAAAGTGCATATGGGCCGCTAATTTTTCTTAAAAAGTTTAAGTTGGCTCCCAATATGCACATACAGAACGACAAATCGCCAGTCCCAGAAACCTCGCTTAAGTAATTCCATTGTTAGTTTGGCCTCTGCTGAGTTACCTGGGCAAATTATAGTTAAGTGATTAAAATAGGAAACCGACTGTGTTAATATTATTACTGTGATTATTAATTGTAGGAAATGTATATATTAAATGATACTGCAGCAGCTAATATCCACTTTTACATCGAGAAAAATATTCATCTAACTTGAATAATGACGATTTTTAAAAATCTCAATTTGAAAGATTCTAGCAATAAGTAATTCTAATATTATATGATATGTCTATGGCTGTTATAATACGTCCAGATTATTCCACATCAACTGTATTACACATCCTATTAACTGTAATATGTGAATAGCCTGCCAGAGTATCACTGGTAGTCTATCAACGTGCATTAGTCACTTTGTTGTGAAGCATCACTCACTCTCGACTCTTAAACCTACAAAAAACTCAGCTGTGTGCTAGTGAAGTTTATCTCATTAATATTTTTAGTGATTATTTATCCTTTCACTTCATTATCGAAAGGTTTAAAGTAATTTATCTCGTCATTAACTTATTTTCATATTCGACGAAGGCATTATCAGTTACTCATTACTAATGACTAGCTAGCTATTCACAGATGCAATTCGGTAACAGAAAAACCAGGTAAGTTATTTAAATTTATTGTTTCATACGTACGGTATTCGTAAATTCAATAATAAATTTTAGTCCAGCCTAACTACTATTCAAATGTATAATTGGATATCGTCATTAACTACAGCAGGAGAAAAGGAGGCTTAGAGCACCGAAGCACAAGAAAACATGAATTTGTTATTAACAAAATCTTCATCAAAACCAATATGTGACCACAAGCTTCCAAATGACAAATGCAAAGTCGTAGTAAAAGTATTTAGGCATTCCACCTGTGACCACAAGGTGGTTGTGCGATGCCGTGACCAAGGAATAGAATCCTTCTTATGGTGTAACAAGAATATCACGTTAATTTGCCAATCATGCAATTTTATACAACAGAACCAGTCTGGCAAGTGCAGGATTATGCTAATGAGAAACATTAATTGCCAACTTTGTAAGAAGGAAATTCTGCTTCCTAATCAATTACCAGAACTAATCCGGAAGGTGGAAGAGGTTAAGCCTGATCTGAGTGCTTTCAATCTTCCGATCCAACCCTTATCCTCAGCACATAAAGTCATGCATATATCGAAGGCCACAGATTTAAGCACACGAGCTCCCGAATGCACGACATTTGTATCAAAAACAACACTTTCTGTAAAGCCCAAGTGTGACCACAAGATTCCAAATGGAACTTGCCAAGTAGTAGTAAAAGTCTTTAAGCATTCCACCTGTGATCACAAGGTAGTTATGAGATGCTGTGACCAAGGAAAAGAATCATCATTATGGTGTGACAAGACGATGAGCCTTATTTGTCATTCATGCAGTTTTCCACAAAACAAATCTGTCAAGTGCAGGAGTATTCTTATGGGAAACCATCACTGTCAGAAGTGTCAAATAATAATTGAGCTTCCGAATAAGCTCCCAAAACAAATCAGGGATGTGGAACAAACTAAGCTTGCTCTGATTGAATTGGGTCTGCCTATCAAAATGTTATCATCCAGCAATAAAGACATGTTTGAACCAAGATCCAAATGTTCAAGCATGCAAGCACCAGAAAATCAGAAATTGATATCAACACCAGCTTCTTCTGCTAGGGTCAAGTGTGATCACAAGACCCCACACGACGGTTGTAAGGTTGTCCTAAGATTCATAAACCACTCGATTTGTAATCACAAAGTCGCTGTTAGATGTTGTAATCAAGGAAAAGAATCATCCTTATGGTGTGATAGAGTCACTAAACTCTCTTTCCATTCATGTGATTGGCGAATTCCAAAGAAGAATGTCACTTGCAGATTAGTACCTATGGGAAACCACCAATGTCCAAAGTGCAATAAAGTAATTATGTCCAGAACCCAACTACAAGCAGGTGCACCAATAAAAGAAGTGCACAAGGTAAAACCTCCGATACTTTAAGAAGAAACTCAAAACTAGAACAATTAGATAACCACTGTGTATTTTATTTCAGAATTTGCCTAAAGCCAAAATCCAGACATGGTCGCCTGTGAAGTCACGCAAGGAAAAGCACAAATGTTCTATCATCTTAAAATGTGGCCATCGATGTCCACTTGACGCTAGCAAAGAACATTCCCAACTTCACTTAACCTTCAAGTGTGTAGCTCGATGCATCCGAACCTGTCTTAACGGGCATGAATGTTTTACTTCTCACAAATGTTCCACATATTGTACTTTAACCGATCCTACCTGTGGCTGTCAACACGATTACGACTACGTGTTTAAATGTGGCCACCTCACAGGTGCAACTATTAAGTGTGCTGAAGTTACCAAAAAGGGTCTGAAAAAGTTAATAGTCAACAGACTGTGCAACAGTAGATGTGATTATTAAATCGGGAATTGTTTTATGGGAATGAATCTGTGGACATCGTATTATGCTGATGTATGCATATAAGTTTTACGTTCATTAAAAACCTGTTGTCAGTGACGCAGTTAGTCATATTCAAAATGTTATGTTAATAATTAATTATAAAATATTCATACTGCTCATTTCAATTAATATTGTCATATTGAGCACAGAGATTATTCATTAAAAAGTTAACTACTGTTAAAGACGAGTACACAAGTTTCAATTTTATGAAAGTTTAAATATAAATTGTGTTTTTATGTGTAATCTACTGTACATTGTTAACAAATGAAAAGTTTCATGTCTCCTAAAATTGCTACAAATATTTTATCGCCTATAAATGGTTCATGTACAATGAACAGGATAAGAGAGGTTTATACGACATACAACTTTGCTTTTTACATACTGTTTGCATTGCATGCGTGTAGAATATGCAGGTATTATTAAAACAAGAAATTGTTTTGTATGCCTTCCTGTAAAACGTATTTCTACGAACTCATTCCAGCTGAGTACCACATATATTTTCTACCCATTCATTCGCATGGTATAAGACAACATGAGGCAATTGCATGCCAAGCCACTTGGCTGCATAGAAACACAAAACGTTTTTCCTCAGGTTGCATGCAACTCCAACTCATTCCACATTATTTCACATCAACTTTTTTACTCATTCTTTTCACTGTGGAATGTGAAAGGGCAGCCAGACTATCACTGGTAATCTGTGAGAATGCATTAGTCATTGTTGTGAGAAGCTTCAGTCCCTCTTGAGTCTCGGGACTTGTACACTCACAAAACTCAGCTGTGAGTTGCAGCTGATCTCATCTCATCAACATTTTAATTTAAATTCGTTTTTTATCTTGTCACTGAGTTATCGGAGTATTTAAACAATTTAAAGTGATTTATCTAACCATTAACGTTTTTCTTTAATATAAAACATTTACTAAGGTTGGTTTCTAACTAATCGCGGACGAACTGTCGGTAATTACTAACAAGGTAACTAATTACTAATTTACTTTAAATATCCAACTGTATTCCTAGTAATTAATATATTTTATTGCAGCTGTATTACCAATCAAGTTTATACTTAAATGTCGCCATTAACGAAGAAAGGAGAAGAGAGTAAATATGAAGGGAAAGAACTTTTCCTTGATAACTTTACGATTCCAAAAAGATATTTGAATTCGATGGGATTCATAAACTACGATCATTTTGGAGACTTTCCATGGAAGAAGACCGCTGAGGAAATCCTAGTTCCTCCAGAGTTGACAAGAATCACTCAATTCCTTGCAATTGATTGTGAGATGGTCGGCATCTCGGAAGAATTCGACGACAGGGAACTCGCTCGTGTTTCCGTTGTTAATGAATTTGGATATTGTTTGTTGGACACTTTTGCAAAGCCAACTGTACCTGTGGTTTCTTATCACACAAAGTATAGTGGTATTCGTGCCGAGTACTTGGAAAATGGTGAGTGGATGCAATTTTTATGTATCGGAAACTTGATTGGAAATGTATATATTTTTGACCTTATTTACCTTGCAGCTCCGTCGGTCGACAAAGTGAGAGAAGATGTATTGAAACTAGTGAAAGGGAAAGTACTCGTAGGTCACTCGATTCATCACGACCTGGATGTGTTGAACTTGCAGAACTACCCGACCAATTTACTAAGAGACACTGCGGACTTCTACAAATTCAGATTTATTCCAGGACGAGCAAGGACTCCAGCACTAAAGCATCTCGCTTGGAAGTTTTTGAATGCTGAGATTCAAAATGGAGATAAAGGACATTTCTCGGTTAGTACTATTTAGTTAATATTATTACTCTGAAGAAGCAATTGACTAGCTTAAATTATGATTTATTTAAATCAACAGATTCAGGACGCTCAAGCAACAATCAAGTTGTATTTAATTCATAGAGACTTGTGGGAAAGGGAACTAAAAGAATCGTAAGCTTATTCGATTTCTTACTTCCAATTACAATAGAATTGTTTGATTATTTGGATTTTAAAATACCGATTTTGGAATTACAGAATCCAGAAAACAACTGCGTTTGGCTACACGTACGTGAATGGGACAACTGCACAAACCGACATTGCTGGGATGAACATTGATCCTGAGAAGAAGGACTTGCTCATTGATTCACGAACAATTTACTTGCGACCAAACAAAATACTCGGTGGATATGAGTCGTCAAAGGATTATATCGACTGCCAATTTCGACTGTTGCTTGAAGACTTTCTTCGTCCTCTGCGAGACGGCGTTCAAGTTGTGAGGTACAAGAATCGACAGAAATACAGAATCGACCGACTCTACGAAGGAGTCTCCGTTCAGCTTTTTGACAATGAAGGAAAGAAATCTAAAGCAATTTATGGAAATGTCAAAGTCCCTATTGACTTCAACAAGCTACGGAACATCGATTGGAATATGTCGAAAATGTTTATCAAAGGCTCACTGGTTGTTCTTTCCGCTGATAATTTCTCTTCAGTTCATTTTGCAATTGTGGAATCTCTAAGTGAAGAATCTACCTTGCCAAGCTCCCACTTGTTGTTTATTCGGGTGGCTTTCTGTAAGACGAGTGACAAGATTTCAATTCAAAACAAAAAGTTTTACATGATGGAAAGTAAAGCTTTTTTCGAAGCGTACAAACACACGTTGGAGTATTTCCAAAAAATGGACTTGGATGCATTTCCACTAAAGAAGTACATTGTGGACGTCCAAACTCATCCTGTGCAGCCTATGCGATTGGTTAAGAAAGTTTATGATGAGCGTAAAATGGTAGATTTTGGGGTGCTGATGAAGAATGATAATCACAATCGTGTATTTAATCCTTTTAATGAACATCAATGGCCGAGTAAAGATGCACTTGGACTGGATGAATCTCAGCATTTGGCCCTCAAGCACGCGATTACTCAAGAGTTGAGTATTATTCAAGGACCACCTGGTAAGTTTAATTTTAATTCCTGTATTAACTGGTTAATTAAAATTAGTGTGCTAATCTTATTTAGTACAATTAGTATTTGATTTTATGTAATATTGTCCTTGTCCTGTCCTTTTTGTTGTTTAGGATGTGGAAAGACTTTCATAGGAGTTCAGATCATCAAACTATTGTTAACAAATCCTTGGATGCTGGACGACACTCCGATCATGATAGTGTCTTATACAAATCACGCACTGGATCAAACCCTGGAACGAGTGTTTCGTTTTTACTCCGATCATTTCTGTAAGGGGAATGATAGAGAAGCAAGTCTGGGTATGATTAGACTTGGTGGACGTTCAGAGTCTGAACAAATCAAAGAATTAACCTTGTTCCACAAGACTAACCAAAAGAAAATATATAGCAAGACCAACAAACTGGTGCAAGAAGCTCAAGTTAAATTGCAAGGGTTACTATTCTTGAAGCAACTGCTTAGAGAGGATCCAACGTTGTTAAGAAGTGGAATTCTGGACATTTCCAATTGGAAGACTTGGATGACAGTAAATCACATGGAAAACATTAAGAAACGATTCAGGCGATTTTCAATCCCTCAAGGATACGGGATTGATTTATTTACAAGTGAGTCATTTAAAAAGAATCCAGCTGCAACACTAGGAGTTTCCGGAATGTGTACATTCACTAAGCGGAGCAATTTCCTCATTCCATCAAAAAGTATCCGTACCATTCTTTTCAAGAGGTTTGGGATTCAAGGCAACGACGTCAAAGACTTATTGAGCTCAATGCAGGGTGTTTGCAATTCCATGTCCTTCTCGAAGGAAGATAAACATTTCCAAACAGTGTGGATATGCTATTTCGCGTTTGTTATATGCATCGACCAGTATATTGCAGAACTGGACGACAACGTGTATGCACTAAAGAAAAAATTAGCAGCAATTGGGCCCGTAAAAACTGCAAGTGAACATATCAAATGCGCAAAAATTATTGGAATGACTACGACAGGAGCTGTGAAGAACAAGGAAATGATTCTTAACAAGTTTAAGCCTCGAGTGATGTTAGTAGAAGAAGCTGCACATGTTTTAGAAGCTCATGTTGTCGCGTCTCTTACAGAACATTGTGACCAGATGATTCTGATTGGAGATCATAAGCAACTTAGGCCATTAACTGCAGATAACTCGTTATCTTGGAGATACAAATTGGATGTGAGTCTTATGGAGAGACTAGTTAGAAATGGAATTCATCAAGGAAGAAGGAATTGGGTCCAGTTGAAAATCCAACATCGAATGAGACCTGAAATAGCTAGGATGGTTTGTCCATTGATTTATAAAGAACTGGATAATCATCCGGATGTGCAGAAGTACGAGAATGTCAAGGGATGCAGGAAGAATTTGTTCTTTATAGATCATCAGTTTCCTGAAGAAAAGGTTTGAATAGATTCCAAAACCTTTTGCATATTCTCACGATACAAAAATATATACTAATAGTTTTTTGGCTTTTACTTTAGGAAGACGGATCAGCAAGTTACCACAATATGTACGAACTAAGAGTAGTGAAAGCTCTAGCACGGTTTTTCGTGGACAATGGATATTACTCACCTTCCAGAATTACTATTATCGCTGCTTACAAGGCTCAGAGGGATTTGATAGAAACTGTAAATTATATTAGATTACTTCTCCTTTTAGAAGTATTTTTATCTTGGTTTAATTGGTGTGTTATTATTATCCTTTTAAGCAATTCATGGAATCCAAAAACTCCGATTTGGAAAATATTCGGGTGAGCACTGTCGACGGATTTCAAGGAGAAGAAAGCGATATTGTGATTCTTTCTCTTGTTCGAAGTAACAATGAAGAGGTGATTGGATTCCTAAGAACTAATAATCGTCTTTGTGTTGCCTTGTCTCGAGCCAGGTGAATATTTATAAGAAACTTAAATGCAATAATCACACTTGTCCTATAAAATGTCAATTACTAATTTCTACGTTTGAAATATTAGACACGGATTTTTCATGACTGGGAATATGACTTGTCTCGCCGGAGCTGCAGAAAACTGGGAAACTTTGTATGGCGTTTTGAAGCAGATGAATGCAATTGGTACAGCAGGAGATTTGCCATTATACGGGAACAATGAAAAAATATTAAAGAATCTGAAGCAGCCTCCCATTCCAAAGGTCCTTCCGGAAAGATCATTTCCTGTGGATGAACTTAGTTTGCGAATGGACAATCTGTCTATCAACGTTGGATCTTCATGTGGTTCGGGTCTGCCTATCACAACCTTCTCGCGACCAGTGGAAGACTTACATCTACCAAAAGCCCAAATTTCAAGTCCACAAGTATCAGAAGACATAAGTCGTTCATTAACACCTTCGCCGAAACCCAAGTGTAATCACAAGATTCCAAATGATACTTGCAAAGTTGTAGTGCAAGTCATGGATCATTCAATCTGTGGCCACAAAGTAGTTGTGAAATGCTGTGACCAGAATAGGAGATCTTCGTTATGGTGCGACAAGAATATTGTCTTAACTTGTCATTCATGCAATTGGATAAAACAGAATAAGTCTATCAAGTGCAGAACAATGCTTATGGGAAACCATTACTGCCAGAAGTGCAAAACCAAAATTCAGCTTCCTACTCAATTAACAAAACCAGTGGCGAAGGTTGAACAGGTGAGACATTTGATATGGAAATGGGATTTCAAGCATCGATATTTAATTAACAGTGTCACATTTTATGTTAGATTTTGCCGAAAGCGGAAATCTTAGCACTAAAACCGTCGCCGATTAAGTCCAAATCACCTCAGAAGAAGCAGGAATGTTCCAAGATCTTCAAATGCGGTCATCACTGTCGATTTGACGCTCAACAGGAACATTCTAAACTCCACATATCAAACTACCAATGCATTGCTCCTTGCAACAGAACTTGTGCGAAAGGTCACAAGTGTCCTAAGTCTCACAAGTGTTTTACATTTTGTCCTTTAACTAGTCCACGTTATGGATGTCAGGAACCTGTTCACGACTACATGTTCAGTTGTGGACATCCCACAGGTGAAACTCTAAAGTGTGCTCAAGTTTCCAAGAATAGTCTGAAGAAGTTGTTGGTTAAGAAACGATGCAAACAATGTGATTCTTGAACTAGGAATGGTTCTACTGATTCAATTTATGTGTGCAATAGTAATATAAAGAATGTTTAACAAAATAATTCTTAATCTCATTTATGTTTGATATTACTTTAATACATTCCGCTATGAGTATTCCTTAATGGAAATTAGAGTTTATTTTCCGTATTGTTTTGCAAAGACTGAAGCAACTTTTATTGCCGAACTGTGATTGTCAAGTATAAGACTTGTATTCATAGATTCCAGTTAATCATACTGTGAGAGTATTTCTTAATGTAAGCACAAAACATAATACAATTGAGACAACGTGGAAATAAAACAATCATATGTAATACTTGTGTTAGTCCATTCTTTACTAAGTTATTACAATCTTAGTTAACTGAATTTTATTTCATGTCCGTTATATTAAATGAACAATAGTAAGCTTAGCATAACGCAATTCTAAGACAAAGTATATTTAATAAAGGTTTTTCAAGTCGTCATTCCAGTATCAGTTTTAAAATCATTGTGTAGTTCACAGTTTCACACTTGCAGATCTTAATTAGGTCGAATTGTTAAATCCAAGTAAACAATGAGGAAGTTGTATCAAATGCCAGTTTGCTAATCTATTTGGCAATTAGAAACTGCACAGCATACTTTACAAAAAATCAATCGTTCTGTATTTTATCAACTATTATTTTGAATGGGAATTCGTATTATAAATTGGTTGTGATGTAGGTTGTATTTAAGTTATCATATGTTTCTATTAGTCTATTTCTAGTTCTTCTGGTCTTTTCAATTAGTGTTATTCCGGCTAATAAATATTACTCTATATAAAGCGTCCAGTTTGATACGTATAATTAATTTCTCAAACCAATGAAATAATGCCAAGTTCCAACAGGAACTCGTGTTTCTCTTCAAACAGGTATTTCATTAGTATATCCGTAGCTTTACCACATTCCAGCAACCCAGTGTTTCACACATATTCTTATAATTAATATTAACTCATAACCAAACTGGTTTGACTAACAAGTAACGAGTAGAGAATAATTTCAAAACTTAAGTCAACCTGTATTTTGTGGTTACGAAAATGTTTAAGTAACTAAATTAATATTTATACCACCAGTTTTTACACTAACTCTAGATCTATTCATTTAAACGTTTACAATATGATACAACTTGACAGTAGTTACTTATAAGAAAAAGTTAAATCAAAACTCTTCTATTTAAGTACAACTTATCCTGCTTAACTTTAACATGTATACCCTGGATTAATATCTAATGCAGTTCAGCGTTAGACATTGAATAATCCATGTATTATTTCCTTTGGACAATTCCTACCAGGAGTTTAAAAAACCGTATATACCTACTGTCGGTAATGCAGTTTTTTCAGCCTCAAAATCCTAATCAAATTGAGATTCATAAAAACTTCTACTAACATTGCTACAATCGACAAGCCAGTAAAAATTGAGTAAAATATAAAAGTTACCCTCATTTCTGCCATTCGTAAAAACTGAACTTCTGTTTTTGATTCTGTATCTCCTATAAGAATTCCTACTTCTCTCAGATCGTGAATTCCGTTTCTAATTGCCAACTTTTCCCACTTCTCATGGAAACCAGCCTCCATGAATTTCCTAGTAATCGATATCAACTCATAGCCAATCTGGTTTTCATAATCGAAATATAGGCGATTGCTGAATAATGGCCTTCGCACCTTTCTGAATGTGTATTTTTTATACAAAAAATTAAGAACGAGTAGCTGATTCAGTTTGTTTTCCTGAGCTCGGTTCGAAATGAATGCCAATTTCTTTCTAGGTATCCCAAATTTATGATATTGACGCATAAATGCTATTTGGACGTATCGAGGAACAAACAGCGTTGTATTTAGTAATTTCGTCATATTACGTTTTTCAGCATAATCCTGAATCTGATAAAATATGGAATAAATTGTTCTTTTAGTGGGATATTTTTTTGCATAAGTTTCGTCTTCTTCGTCAATGTTAGACTCGTATGAAATTTTATAGCCTTTTGTTAGTAGCTCAATAAAATCCTCGTAAACATATGCAGGTTTTGGT
>JAQGAB010002825.1:0-10983 GCA_034696565.1 Isotomurus graminis
GCTGGACGGAGTTCAGCTCATTTCTCCAGGTGCCACTGAAGACCTAAATCTCATTGTTGAGATTTCGGGTCTTTACAGGTTTTGCCTACACTACATGTGTGATAGAATAATCTATATGAATTTGTTTCCATAAATTCTTCCCAATCCAAATCTCCACCGCTGATGTAAAAAAATCCACCCTAGTGCTTGGTGAGGATTAAGTAAATGTTCGTATTACGATTTTAATTCAAACTTTAAACTTTAAGCCAAACCCATTTATAATTCGTTATCATTTTCTTAGATTAACTGTATAATTTGATTAAAAAGGACTTGACTGATTATAGACTTGCATTTAAAGGATATTTATACAGATAACTCGGTTCTTTAGGGTTTTTTATTCGGTTGAAGGAGTGTGGGATAAATTATGGAGATAGTGAGGATAGGTTGTGAGGTTAGATGTGATTTCATGAACTGGATGACCCACTGCACACGCATATTTCGTATATGGGAATTTATTTACTAGCTCCATTAACTAACTAACTATATATCTCGATTACCAGTATGTCATGTAAAAAGCACGTCGAGCTTAAATGAAATATATTTCTTATTGTTAGTTAGCAAGGAAGATATAAAACACTCCTGCTACCACCAGCCACCAGCCAATATACTGCTGAACAAGTTTTAACAACATTGATTTGAGTTAACACTTGAAAATGAACTCTTGCTAAAGATTATGGAACAAGTTACACACATTTATTCCAATTACTCCTGCGCTATCATTGACTCAGGATATCTCAAAACGGGTAGTTTTATGATTGTATAGTCACAACATGAACTTAATTGATTTTGAAAGCTGAAGTCATCCACGATGCCCGAATGTATTACAAAATACACATAAACAGAACGCTACAATTGATTATGACAAGTAGTTATCAAAAGTTATCTGGGGAAGTTCATTAAAGAAATGGACGGTGAATGAATCGGGAATGTTCCTAAGCCTTACTGTTGGCATAAGGAGTTACCGTACGTACTGGTCCTTCCTTAAGTTCGGACATGAAAGCCCACACAACCCACACGAAATAAGAACTCAGGAATATCACTCCAACCTAAAAACAGTCATATGTATACTGGGCCTTGAGACAAACTGATAGAGAGTCCCAAGATCGCAAAGACCAGTCCTATAGCACAGAGAATAAACCACACCATGCACCTTGTTCGGTTCCTCTGCAAACAACAAGAACCCAGGTTATTAATAAGCTAATTAATTAAGAGAAATACATAGAGAAAAGAAGATTAGAGTATTCCCTGGTAGCTCCAACTAACAGTATAATATTAATACGAAGACTGACGACAAATATAAGACTAGCTGCAATTGAGACTACCGGAACAGCGACTACTACATTCGGGTTTTATTTGATCAAGTTCAATTCATTTTGAATAAGTACTTATGGCTTATCACTTAGAAAACAAGTGTGCTTACAAGTAGCTCTAATGTCATCCTTATCCACAGTCGTTCCATTCACCTCAGCTTTGTCATTAGTTGCTTGAGAAGATTCTCCTGGTTCATACACAAAAACAGTCCCTACAAATATTCTGGACACACCGATCCAAATAAAGATTATACAAAACACATGCAAATGTAAAAGTTTGTAAAATATAACAGGATACTTTTTTTAATTAAATAATCTTCAGGATTGTGATTGTGAGTTTATTAAATGTAGAGATCGTACATACCATGTTCACAATGGCGATTATTTTTGTTCCCGTCTGGAGGGACCCACTGCAGCAAAGATGCATCTTGGTTGTTAAATTAACAGATTTATAAGTCTAAACTCTGGTGACAAAAGGAATGCTCCGGATCCGACGGAGAAGGTTGTTACAGATGAAATAAAATGCAAAGCTTAAAAGTACTAATTAAGGGTTGTTTTGGTAAGGTTATTTGCAAAACTGCAAATCCTGCACGGAATCACAGGTTATTGCTAATCCGAAAAAGCCTGTTTGAGGTGATCTGTACGGAGTAAACTGGTATGCAGAACCCTGAGGCAGTTCCGGGCTCCATTGTGTCCATATACGTGATCCATACATTCTGGTGAAATCTGAAATGCACCGGCTAGCTTCAGTTTGCTCATTAGGTTAAATCGAGAGAATATCTCATATGGAATACGAGTGCTTGTGAACAATGACAATGTACAAGTGTCTTTGTTTCGTATAGTGATGATGATTGTTAAGACTTCCCATGGAACGTTAATAAATTCATTTTTAGGATTTGTTCTCTGTCTTGTCTCCTGAGTAAATGACGAGGACAACTGTTATATGATTAATTCTGGTTGTATGAGAATTAAGCGGCAGAGTACGTAAAGATGTTATATTTTAAGACTGGTCTTAATGCAGGGAAAAGTTTTTCAAGGATTGTTTAACTGATGGTTAGAGTGAATCAGAATACATTGGCTCACTGGGTTAACAAAAATACCTTTCACTGATTCGGTTTCTTCCTGAACTTACGAAAATGCTGCTTCGGTCTAGAAGTCGTGATTAAACGTACACAAGAAATATGCAAATGTCCACATGATTCTCCACGTATGGAATTTCGCTATTTACATGGGAAGTGTTGGCTTTTGTAATAAAGAAGTGAGTGATAAGTGGGACAGACAATGGTGAAGATGGATAGTGATGTTATATCATGAATTGCATGACACACCAGTTTGTTTTAAGTGTGAAGAACCCAGTAAAATGTAAACACTCATGGTCTGTATTAAACATGCTGGAGACCCTCATGCTTCAATGTTAGATCAAAGGTATCCGATTTTTTATATGTCTCATTAAAATGCAACAAATGTATACTCTTGTATTGCGTGATTAAGTAAATCTTTAATGTTTAAGCTGTATTATTAATTTGAGTAGAAACTTAATCTCATCTATCACCGCCTATAGTTATTTCGTTTATGACAATTTATTTACTAGCTCCATTAACTAATTAACTGTGTATCTCAATTAACAGTTTGTCATGTAACAAGCACGTCGAGTTTAAATTGAAAAAGTTTTCTTAGTTAGTAACGTTCAGTTAAATGAGACCTCTCAAACACAAACATGGCTCTTATTGAAGTCTAAATTACATAATAGTAAGCGATACATTACCGTATGCCAAACGCAGTCAGAAATTTGTGAACAAATCTGTTAAACGGATTTCGACTTGAAAATTAACTCTTGTTTATTATTATGGAACAATTTATACTTAATTATTCTAATGTTCAACCACACGTCAATACGACAGCTGTATAACAAATACTGCGTTAAAATACAGTTTTAAGATTTTACTTCAACGCCACAACTTAACTTAATTCAGTATGAAAACTAAACACCATAGAGAATTAGCAAAAACACGTAATAACTAAAATCAGTTTAAGACAAGTAGTTATCGAATCCCATTATAAATTAGAGGAATTATATTCAAGAATTTGGTAAGCAATGAGTATTTAGAGTCCCTCAAATTGGTAGAAGGAGTTACCAGAAGTTCTGTTCCTTCCTTAAGTTCGGACATGAAAGCCCATACAACCCATATGAAGTAAACATTCAACATTATCCATCCGAAAATAAAAACACTTCTACAGGGTGAACCAGCTCGATGTCCACCCTTTTGAAGCCCTGTATCTTTTGAGACATTGGATTTGAGATCAATTGACAAACATTTTCGAAAAGCTGATGAAATTTGCTGTCAGATGGCATGAATGAAATTTATTTGTGCTGACGGTATGAAATTTAAAATCGCATTAAACGTAACGCCAAGTTTTTCAACCATAGTGACCGATTTTGACGGCTAAAAAAAATCGAAACTAGGGAACCTGTTAACCTAAAAGCCTAAATTTGAACTCAAATGAAACGTAACAAGTTAAGGGACATTCAAAATTAATTTCAGTACCCCCTGTTTCAATGCAACACTAAAATCCTTAATTAACCTAATGACACTTTTCTTAGTTCATAGCGGCTGAAACCCGTTGAATGAATTCTCAATGAATTTTTGGGCCTGTTACAGAGAATTTTGGACTTTTTCGATGAGTTTAATAAATAATAAAATTTGCGGAATGATCTTAATCCTTGAACAGGCCCAAATATTCATTGAGAATTCATTCAATGACTTTCAGCCGCTATGAACGAAAGAAAGTGTCATTAGGTTAATTGGGGATTTTAGTGTTGCATTGAAACATGGGGTACTGAAACTTATTGGTAATGTTCCCTAACGTGTTACGTTTAATTTGAGTTCAACTGTAGACTTTTAGGTTAACAGGTTCCCTAGTTTCGAATTTTTTTAGTCCTCAAACTCGGTCGCTATGGATGAAAAACTCGGCGTTACGTTTAATGCGCTTTCAAATTTCATACCGTCACTACAAATAAATGTTATCCATGCTATCTGACAGCAAATTTTGTCAGCTTTTCAAAAATGTTTTTGAATTGATCCCAAATCCAATGACTCAACAGTTACAGGGCTTCAAAAAGGTGGACATCGAGCTGGTTCACCCTGTATATGCAGTGCCTTCAGACAAACTGATCAAAAGTTCCACGATCGCATAGGCCAACCTGATAACACATAGAATAACCCACACCATGCACATTGTTCGGTTCCCCTAAACAGAAAAATCCCATCAATTAACCAATTATTTTAAATATCGAACCCAGATTAGAGTATTACCTTGTTGGCTCCAATTAAAAGCATAATATTAATGAGAAGACTTATAACAAACGCGACAGTAACTGCAATTGAAACTACCAGAACATCGACTCCTTCATTCAAAGTTTCATTCATTAAGTTGAATTCATTTTTAAGTACTCACGGTTTATCAGTTATATAAAACATCTGCTTACCAATAGCTTTAACTTCATTCTTATCTAAAGTCGTTTCCATTACCCGCTGCTTTGTCAAGTATTTCATTAGTCAACTATTCATTTTGTGCAAATACAGCAACTGCAGCTTCAACAGTTGCAACTAATCCGATCAAAATATAAGTTATACAAAACACCTGCAATTTAAGTACTTTTTCAAATTATAAACAGACAATGTTTGGATTTAGTGATTTCTGGGTTTGTAAAAGTCTATTAAATGTAGAGATTGAACATACCATGTTCACAACAGCGATGGTTTTTGTTCCCGTCTGGAGGGACACACCGCAGCAAGGATGCATCTTGGTTGCTTATTCACAGACAATTCTAAACACTAGTAACAAAAAGTTCTCCAAGGATTCGACGGACAAAGTTGCTTGTGGTGAATTAAAGATGCACAGTTTAAGAATGCAAGTGGAGAGTTATTTGAGCGAGTAGAATTCTTGCTCTTCTGAGAAATGGAGAGCATACGACGCATTAAATCCACTTGCAACTCAAGTTCATGTGTGGAGGCTGTGCAGCTCTTGTGTGTGCAAATCCTGTACAGCGTCAGGAGTTATTACAGGTAATAGGCAAGGTACTGGCAAAGCAATTGTTTATTGTTAATCCGAAAAAAACGTGTTCGAAGTGATCTATACGGAGTAAACTAGTTTGCAGGAGTAAGCCTGAGGAAGTTCCAGGCTTCAATGTGAATATGAATGTAATGCATACATTCTAATGAATTCTGAAATATCCTGTCTTGTCTCATTTTGCTCATTAGGTCAAATCTGGGGGAACAGAATTCGAGTGAATATCTGCTACGCGATACGAGTGCTTGTGAACAATAACGCTGTCGTCTGAATGTTTCCCCCGAATGGAGATATCGGGAAGACAGAATACTCACACCGCCTCGATTTAAACATTTACTTTAATAGATATTAACTAATTGCAATTGTTCATAATAAGTTATGCACTAAAATTGGATGAAGAAATAAATTAAATACAAGCAGGCTATTTACATAGGAAGCGTTGTTTTTGTAATGAAGAAGTGAGTGTTAAGTGGGGCAGAGAATAATGAAGATGGATAGTGTGGTTGGATGTGATTTCATGAACTGCATGACGTACGACATTGTCCGTAAGTATACGACGTTTTGTCTACACTCCCGGTGTGATTATCTTTTTGAATTTAAATGATTAAACACCATACAGTTTGTGTATAGATAAATCGGTTCATTTCACTTAAACATGACTGAACAATCGAATAACCAAATCTAAAAATGTTTGTTATTTCATTGAGGGAGTGTGGGATAAATTAGTAAGGGGAAAGTACGGATGGGTATTTATTGAGGTTGGATGTGACTTCACGAATGACCCCAACTTTGTTGTGAAGTGTGAAGAACCCCGTAAAAGTTAGACATTAATGTTCTATAAAACCTATGCTTGTGAGTCACTTGCTCTTGCTTGAGTTATCCGATTGACGTGCATTATTTTTTATTCTAGATGTCTCATTTAAAATGTTGAGTGATTAATTTAATCTTAATGTTCATGATTTATTATTTATTTACGAGAGCAGAAATTCAATCTAATCTATCGCCAGCTATAGTTATTGGATTTATCACAATGTATTTACTAATTGATTAACATAAGTAGATACCAAAAGTTATCATGAATCTGTGTATTCTCAATTAAAAATGGACAGTGATTGGGAAAGTTCCTAAGCTTTGCTGTTTGCATAAGGAGTGACAACAACTCCTGGTCCTTCCTTAATTTCGGACATAAAAGCCCACACAACCCACATGTAGTACGAACTCAACAATATTCCTCCGAACCTAAAAACAGGCATGTATACTGGGCCAAATGAACCTAAAAAAAGTCCCCTGATCGAAACGGCCAATCCGATAGCACATAGAATAAACCAGACCATGCACATAGTTCGGTTCCTCTATAAACAGAAAGATCCCGGATTACCAATTATCAAATTATTTTAGAGAAATACATTATCGACACTAGATAAGAGTATTACCTTGTTAGCTCCAACCAGCAACATAATATTAATGAGGAGACTGAAGACAAACGCGACAGTAACTGCAATTGAAACTACGAGAATACCGACTCCTACATACAGAGTTTCATTTATTGAGTTAAATTCTTTTTTAATAAGTACTCATGCTCTCTCAGTTAGAAAAAAAGTCTGCTTACCAAAAGCTTTAACTTCATTCTTATCCGAAGTCGTTCCAGTTACTTCCAATTCGTCCCCAATTGCTTGAGACACTTCCTCTGGTGCAAATACAGTAACAGCCCCTCCAACTATTGCGAACACTCCGATCAAAATACAGATTATGCAACCCACCTGCAAATCAAGTACTTTTTCAAATTGTAAACACATTATTTTAATAATCCACACGTTCATTAGTGTTTGTATTAAAGGTAGAGATCGTATATACCATGTTCACAATGGCGATTATTTTGGTTCCCGTCTGGAGGGACCCACCGCAGCAAGGATGCATTTTGGTTGTTAATTTACAGATAATTCGAAACACTGGGGACAAAGCAAATGCTCCAAGAGTCTGACGGCGACGGTTCGTGTAGATGAAATAAAGATGCAATGCTTAAAAGTACGAATGAAGGGTTGTTTTGGTGAGAAGAATTCTTGCTCTTCTAAGAATTCGAGAGAATACGACGCAATTATTCCACCTGTAACTCATGTGGGGAGACTGTGCAGCTAACCTTGTGTGTGAAAATCCTTTACAGAGTCAGGAGTTATTACAGGGAATAGACAAGGTACTGGGAAAGCAATTTTTTTGTAGCTAATTCGAAGAAACGTGTTAGAGAGAATCTATACGGAGTAAACTGGTTTGTATGGAAAGCCTAAGACCTGAGGCAGTTTGAGGCTCCATTAATGTGACTCTAAATGTGATTCATTCATTCTGATGAATTCTGAAATGTACTGGCTAGCCTTATTTAGCTCATTAGGCCAAACTTGTGGGAACCGAATCCGAGTGAAAATCGAGTGTAGAATACGAGTGTTTGTGAGCAATGACACGGTAAGAAGGGGTCTTTTTCTCGGATTAAGATAATAAGTGTTATGAATTCCCATGGAACGTTAATAAATAAATGTTTTAGGATGTGTTCCTGAGTCCCCTCTTCAGAGTAAATGACAACGAAAAGTGTTATATGATTAATTCTGACTGAATGACAATAAAGTAACAGTATACGTAAATATGTTTTGCTTCAAGACTTAAGTTAATGCAGGAAAGAGTTTTCCAATGATTTAATTGTTCAACTGATGGTTAGAGTGAACCAGAATACTGTCACACACTGGGTCAACAAAAACAAATTAAACGGGTTAAGTTTCCTCCTAAACCTACGAAATTGCTGCGTCGGTCTAGAAATTCGGATTAAATGTACTAAAGAAATATGTTTACGTCCACATGGTTCTTCACGTATGCAGATTTTAAGAAGATAGAAAACTCAGAGTCCCTCGAACTTTAACATAAACTTTAACATTTATTAACTAATTGCAAGTGTTCGTAATTAATAAGTTATGCACATGAGTTGTATGAGGAAATAAGTTACAAACCGGCGATTTACATGGGATTCGTTGGTTTTTGTGTTGAAGGAGTGAGTGTTAAGTGGGACACAGAATAATGCAGATGGATAGTGAGGTTACATGTGTTTTCATGAACTGCATGACTCACCACATTGTCCGTAAGCATAGGAGTTTTTGCCTACACTACATGTGTGATAGAATTATCTATTTGAATTTGTTTCTATAAATTCTTCAAAATCCAAATCTCCACCGTTGATGTAAAAAAATCCACCCTAGTGCTTCGTGAGGATTAAGTAAATGTTCATATTACGATTTTAATTCAAACTTTTAACCAAACCCATTTATATTTTCATTATCATTTTCTTAAATTAGCTGCATAATTTGATTAAAAAGGACTTGACTGATGATAGACTTGCATTTAATGGATATTTATACAGATGAATTGGTTCATTTGAGATTTTTATACTGTTGTAGGAGTGTGGGATAAATAAGGGAGGAAGTGAGGATGGGTTATGAGGTTAGATGTGATTTCATGAACTGGATGACACACTACTTTGTTGTTAAGTGTAAACATCCCCTAAAAGCTACACACTCATGCTTTGTACAAAATATGCTGGTGAGTCAATTTCTGCGTTGTTAGATCAAGGTTATCTGATTGCCGTTCATGATTTTTTATGCATGATGTCTCATTAAGAATGCAAGTAATGTATACAATTGTGTGTGGCGTGATTAATCTTTAATGTTCAAGCTAATTATTCACTGAGCAGAAATTCAATCTCATGAATCGCCAGTTATAGTTATTTCGTATATACGAATATTTACTAGCTCCATTAACTAATTAACTATATATATATCTCGATTACCAGTATGTCATTTAACAAGCACGTCGAGTTCGAATGAAATAGTTTTCTTATTGTCAGTTAGCAAGGAAGATATAAAACACTCTCCTGCTACCACCAGCCAACATATTGCTGAACCAGTTTTAACAACATTGATTTGACACTTGAAAATGAACTCTTGATAAAGATTATGGAACAAGTTACACACATTTAATCCAATGACGCCTGCGCTATAATTGACTCAGGATATCACACAACGGGTAGTTTTATGATTGTATAGTTACAACAAGTACTTAATTCATTTTGAAAGCTGATGTCATCCACGATGCCCGAATTTATTAGAAAATACATAACAACAAAACGATTATGACAAGTAGTTATCAAAAGTTATCTTGGGACATTTATTGAAGAAGTGGACGGTGAATGAATCTGGAAGGTTCCTAAGCCTTAATGTTGGCATAAGGAGTTACCGTACGTACTGGTCCTTCCTTAAGTTCGGACATGAATTCCCACACAACCGACATGAAATAAGAACTCAGCAATATCACTATGAACCTACAAACAGTCCTGTATACTTGGCCTTGGGACAAACTGATAGAGAGTCCCATGATCGCAAAGACGAGTCCGATAGCACAGAAAATAAACCATACCATGCACTTTGTTCGGTTCCTCTGCAAACAGAAAAAACCCAGGTTATTAATTTACTAATTAGTTCAGAGAAATATATAGAGAATAGATTAGAGTATTGCCCTGATAGCTCCAACTAACAGTATAATATTAATAAGAAGACTGACGACAAAAATAACAGTAGCTGCAATTGAGACTACCGGAACAGCGTATACTACATTCAGAGTTTAATTGATCAAGTTCAATTCATTTTTAATAAGTACTCATGCATTATCACTTACATTGAAGATCCTCGAGTCAGGTTCCTGGGAATGGGTTTCTTTTGTTACAAACGTGCATATGGGTAGCCAACTTAAAGTTTTTATACAAAATTAGCTGCCCATATCCACTTTTCGCTGAATAAACTAGAGGTGAACGCGCGACGTAGCAACCGCTGGAGATGGAGGAGATGAATAAGTGCGAGCGGTAGAGGAGGAGGAGGGAAAATCCCATCCTCTCTCATGTTAGAAACATGACTTTGCAATGAGAATACCCCATAAAGAAATGCGTCCCGATTATGGGAAATTCTAATTCCCAGGAACCTGACTCGAGGATCTTCATTGTTAGTTCGTAAACAAGGCTGTTTACCAACACATGTAATTTCATCCTTATTCACAGTCGTTCCATTTACCTCAGCCGTTTCATTAGTTTCTTGAGACGATTCTTGGGATTCAAATACAGTAACAATCTCTCCTACTATTCCCGACACACCGATCAAAAAGATTATATAAATCACCTGCAAATTTAAAAGTTTGTAAAATATAACAGGATACTTTTTCGAATTAAATAATCTTCAGATTTGTGATTTTATTAAATGTAGAGATCGTACAAAATGTCGCATGTTCAAAATGGCTATTATTTTTGTTCCCGTCTGGAGGGACCCACCACAGCAAGGATGTATCTTGGTTGTTAATTTACAGATAATTCCAAACACTGAGGACAAACGAAGTGCTTAAGGGTTCGAAACAAAAGATTGCTGTAGATAAAGTTAAGCTGCAAAGCTTAAAAGTGCAAATGAAGTGTTGTTTTGGTGAGCAGAATTCTTGCTTTTCTGAGAATTCGGGAGACACGAAGCATTTAATCTACTTGCAGCTCAAG